>JAQBSW010003269.1:0-86133 GCA_029291075.1 Eudiplozoon nipponicum
TCGTGACTTTATATGATGTTAGCTACTCTACTGCAGGTCTACACATTCGTTTAGGAGATTGTACCGTCCTATTATCCACATTCTTCGATCAAATATATAGTGGTTAAAGAGCGTAATACCGGATCCTACTGATGAGTCGCCAGTAATAACGAAACGAATGTGCATCAGATTATACTTTCCGTTCATACTGGCTTTAATTTATCCTTCAGGTCTTAATTAAACTAATTTGTTAATAGGTTCGCAACATCTAATACATACATGTGTACAGTTAGTTAACTCTCAAACCATCAACACAATAATGCACAAATCTAAGTCATCACTTTGCAATACATCGAGGAAGACCCCACCACACAGGCACATACGAAAATAAACAAACTAATCAGCACAAACAAGAAATAGAAGTAAAATCGAGTCATAATTGTTGTCATCCGTATAATCAAATGAAAAACCAGAATGTATATAAATGAAAGATTGTAAAATAAAGTTTAGTAGTCTCCACATAAATGGCCATTATCGACTTTGTTATTACTGTTTTTTATTCGTAAATTGAAATATTCTGTGAAATATTCGAAGGCAATTGACATCGTATATATATATATATATATATATATATATATATTTCATGTTTGCGGTGGCGTGTATATGGAACGTACGAAAAAGAAATTGGTCATTCGAATCCGCTAACACTTGTCGAAGAAATCGATTATTAAATCTTTGAATCCGTCGGGAAAATCAGCTATTCCCGAGCATATTTTTGAAACGGGGTACCCAACCAATTTAATAAATTTCTCAGTCTACACAAAGCAAAGTCCAAAAAATCATTATATATACGCGAAGCTCGTTATATAAAACCAAAAAATACCAGACCTAAACATTAAAAAGTTTCACCCATATGAAAGTTTAATCAACTGACCACAATCACACAACCAAACAAAACTTTTATTAGTATCAAGACAGGCTCCAAAAACCCACTAGATCAGCCGCAACAAAAATTCAATCGGATTCGCGACAAACTGAAGAAGAAAAAACAGTTACAAAAATGGCATATTTGTCATAATTAACAGTGTCAAAATTTGCACAAATATACGAGCGATCAACACACCAATCCGCGAACCCTGCACTGTTAACAAAGGGACAACATGATACTCTTGAAAAGCGCGATTTTGAAGACACGTTAGGGGAATATACCATTTCCAACAGAACAATCACGTGTACAAAACGCGGTCCATCAAGACAAAAATACCCAGATCTAAAACATCACTTTGTAGTACAATAAAAAGTACGCCAACACAAACACTGGGAAGCGTAAAGACACGCAAAAAGTTGGACTCACAAATTAACCCGCAACAAACCACAAACTAGTAATGAGAATAAAACTAAAAATCAGACTATTTATCACCTATCGTGAATGACCAATTTCTTTTTCGTACGTTCCATATACACGCCACCGCAAACATGAAAATAGACTACAAAGGATTTGAAGAGACTTGGCATCCCACCTCTTGATTTGCTGGAGGTTATGTTAACTTCTGTTTTCTTTACTTTTTCTTCAATATTCAAAGATATTGAAGTTACTATGGGATACTTATATGACTTTTTGATTTACAAAATTTCGACAAATGTATCCGTGCTACATACAAACTTTGAGAGTGCATTTACATTCCAACAAACGCTATCCGATCATGACGTCGGTTACAACTAATGTGTAATTAGTAGCAGTCACAGTGGCCTTAGCAACATCTCTGAAGAGCTGGTCTACAGTGTAAAATTTTAAAGTCTAATAAAATAAAAATGTAATTTCTTTTAATATTTAAGATATACAGATTCGTATAAATTTAATACCATTTCATGAATTAAAAATACTAATGTTTTACATAAAATTCTTAATCTTGATTTTGCATATTAAACGAAAAAACGAAGAGTACCTTCTTTAAATCAAGTTTGCGAGCACTGACGCGTTTCGACCTTCCATGATCATCATCAGAGTACGACGGCAAACTGACTATCGAGGATCAAACCGTATTGAATATATATGGAAATCAAATTTAGATATGCGGCTCTCACCTCTAGCAGTCTCGCATACATTGAACTTGACTGGAAATGTCGGCTGCAAAATTTCTATGCAGTCACGAACATTAACGGTTTGCAGCTTTCGCCACATATACATATATAGGCAACACAATTGAATAATAATTGATTGCGCGTGTGGTGGTTAGTTTAATTAACATTGGATCACCGCCCGCGTAATAAATGTTCAGTTAAGCAAAACTTTGCTGTACTGTCCTAGCGCTTGACAATAACCGTAGTGTGGATAAAACAGGTTTGACTGTGAACGTAATAAAGTTAAAAATATCATATTTTACCTCAAGAAGGTTAATTGAACAACACCACTTGTATTTCCTTCCAATGTTATCTAGAAACGTTTTCGTCGCATTATTTCTATATTCTAGATAAGCTTTAAACTATTAACTATTTTCGCATCAATCTCCAAAGGATAAAATTTTAGCTTAACTACCGGCATTGACACACAGCTCTTTAAAATAACCTGGCTTTGTTTATCCCTAGTATGCATATCTAGATTTGTTTTGGCCGAGATTTTCTTGAGGTCGGAATCCTCTTAATCTCTCCTCATTTAAGGTTTTATTTTTTTAGTTGAAACAATCCATTTACCTAGAAATGCTTAAATTATTTTAAGCAAGTACAAGACACACTAGATAATCAAAAAAAATTGTGAAAATTTTTAAGATAGGCACATTATCCCATGCGGGCACTGATCTATTACGATAAATATGGAATTGAAAATACTGAAGACTTATTTTTGATAATTACAGTCGTTATCTAGAGATGACATATATTAGCCCTGTATATGTATTGTTGTCTACATTTTTCAATCGTCTTGTTTTATATCATTTAGTCTAAAGCTTTCAACCTCCATTGTCCGTTAATCCCTTTTACGTAAATCATATTTTTCGACATTTTTATCATGGGACGAATTCATTGAGGTATGACGAAGGAAGTATAACTGTATTGAAATTCTATGACATATATTGATGTTGGACATTAAGAATAATTCATAACATATAACGTGGTTTGTGCACCTGCACTACATGTGCTTGATTCAATTTCTCATTAGTAATCAAATTATTTAACCATAACTAAAGTTACATATTTAACAAATCAGTCGAGGCTCTATTTAGTCCAGTGTAAACTTCTGCACTATGTATCTGTTCATCCATATTATCGTTATAATCCGGTTGACTCGTCAGAACCGTCGCTTTCTCTTTATCCTCTTTCGAACAAATACATATATAGTTTTCCAGCTTCATATAAACAACAATTCCATTTTATGTAACCAGCCGCCCAAACATAGCAAAGCTACTGCTAGCTACGCGAACTGACGCGTTTCGATCTTCCATGATCAATATCGGATCACGATGGTAAATTGACTATCGAGGATCATACCGTAAAGTACATATAAGGAAAGCAAAATTATATATTCGGCGTTTGCCTCTAGTAGCCCGGTATACAAAATTTTGATGCAGTCAGGAACATTAAATTTCTGCAGTTTTCATCACATGTTTATAGGTTATACAAGTAAACAATTATTGAATTCGTGGGTGCTCACAACAATTTGAAGCAAACAGCGCTCCCATTTTATTTACCTAGTAGAACAACATATAAATAATACCCTCGGTCACACGTACTGACACGTTTCGCAATTCCATGTTCATCATCAGAGTACGACAGAAAACAGAATATCGAGGATCAAACCGCGATACATCTTGCCATGCAATGTGACAGGTTAGATATAATGTGATTGGCGTTTATATCAAGCTGGCAAACTTAATTTGGAGAACTGCTGTTAACTCCAGCGGAATCAGTGACTTTTTTATTGGAAAATTTATGTGGCAAAGCTGCAAAACATTACTGGTCATGAATACATAGAAATTGCGCAACCAACGTTTACAGTCCAGTACAATATTCGCGAGACAATAAGAGATGACAGTCGCAAGTATAACTTTTTTCCTCATATATGCCTTGCGGTTTGATCCTTGCAATGTTAGATTACCATCGTGTTCTTATGATGATCATAGAAGATCGAAACGCATCGGTACGTGTGACTTAGGATAGATATGCTTTGTTGTGCGACTGTTTAAATGCAATGGGCTTGATGTATAAATAAGGTTCGCGAACTCTATTTAAAGAATTGTTATCACAAACCGCGCAACCACAGATTATTTAATAATATAACATCGCTTGTTATCAAAGCATTAATGAGACAATCTACTACAGAAATAGGTTTGTATTTTCTATGTTACATTTATGAGGGCAGATAAAGGAGGAAAAACGTGTCTGATGAGTCAATCTGATTATAACAACATGAGGAATGAAGAAATACATAAATCACACGAAACACTAAAATAACGAAAGACTGCTAATTTATAAAAGAAAGCTAAATTATAAATAAATATCAGAATTACAAATGATTAATTTGATCAATCGCATGGCAACTCACAGACAAATGGAAGCAATCACGCACGGTAGGAATGGTATAGCGAAGGTGCACAAACCGGGTTGCCTGTTAAGAATTATTGTTTACGCCCATAATGCTCCAACATAAAATTTCAAATATTCCATGTCATAGAAGAATAAAATACGCATTGATGAATTCGGATAATCTTGTTCAAATGAAAATGATAGATTTGCAAGCTCGGATGAGGTAGCCACGTACGAAATGTTCCTGTAACGAAGGAGATGGAATTCTTTCAGCATCTCCTGTATGATTACCCTTGACAATTTGAATGATTTAAAATGTCGATGCGATAAATTGTGTAGAGGAAGAGCATATGTATGGCTTCTACATATGGGACAGCAACCTTCGGTTCCCTTAGGAAACATCTTCATATTATACTTGGAACAAAACGTTTAGATGAAGCCAAACATATACGCACGATTTATAGATGAAATATTTGTCGACTGGAATCATGGAGAGGATGCGATAGAAAATTATTTACACCTAGTTGGCTGGATGGGTAAACTTCAATGCACGACTGAATGTGAATTAATGTATCTGCACCTCAAATTAATGGGGAATGATCCAAAACAAGGGATGATTAAAAGAAGTATACTTACTCAGAAAACTTTTTTTTTAATTTAAAGTCGTCATGGATATTGAACTAAAATGTGAAACTTAAAATTACCGATAATTAGATTTAGACTAACATGCTTCAAAATTAGCGAGATTGACATGAGTAGACCAAGTAAATATTGAGTGATAATGTGTATTCTCTTAAATTAATAGAAACAACGAATATGAAGATCACAATGATATTTTCTAAATTGAGATCCAGTGAATCATAGGGTCATGGAATTTTCGAATTCTAAACTAAGTACACAATTAAAATTGGTTACAGTTATATATATATATATATATATATATATATATATATATATATATATATATATATATATATGGATTAGAGCTCAAATGAAGTTTGCGGCCTTCATTTAAATAAATGCTATCATTATCCGAGCAATTAATGATTGGTTAATTTTGAATATAATAAATTCAATATCACTTCTCCTGGTGGTGCAGACGATACTATATTGTCATTCGGCAACCGAGATTCTGCTCAGGCTGCCTTGAATAGCTTAACAGTCGTTTTTTGGTCTTTTAATATGAAATTCGCACACTTTGAATTTGAAGTACTTTTACATGATCACCCACCACTAACTCCAACTCTGCGAATAAAATATGGTTACAATGCGTCTGTACGCGCAGTTCTACTATACTCTAATGAGACTTGGCTCCCTAGAGTTGATGACTTTAGATGCCTACAGGCATTCGATCACCGCTGTTTGATGAGTATAGCAAATGTAGGTTACCAGCAACGAATAACCAACGCTTGCATCCGTAGGCGTATCTTGGGATCGGTCAACAGGTGCTCCCCGTTGGAAAAACGAATAAGGCTCCTGCAACTACGTTCGCTCACTCACGTTTTTCACGTCCTCAATTCAACTTCTCAGTAAAGCACAGTTCTCTCACCCGGCGCCAGCTTGGCGTAAAAAGCAAGTTTGACAGATTTGGACTTGACAGAAACACAAAAAGTCAACTAAACTCAAATCAGGTAGTACGGGGCCACGTACACATCATAGTCTTTGTTTGGAAATCCTGCGCGATACGGCATCCAGTCTAGCTCAGTGACGATCTAATTGCAGATTTGTAGTAGAATGGTCTTCGTAACTTTCTTTTCTTATATGAGTAGGTAGCTGCGAGTTTTGGTCGTACTTATGACACGATACAGTGAAACCCGCAGTTTCCTTGTCTTAAAGCTTAATTGGCCAAAATTGTTTGTGTATGCGTGTATGGGTGTTTGTGACGAAATCTAGTTTGCCTCATTTCTATTTGTTATCTAGGTAAATATACTCATATTAACTAGATCCCCCCAGGCATAAGACACTCTCCTTTAAAAAAATGACCAAATAAATATTTTTGGCATTAATTTCCTTATTTTAATGGTTATATGGCAGTGAATTATCAGTAACTAATGCCTTCCGTATTGCCGTTCATGAAGATGATGGTGATGGTGATGAAGGGTCTTATTGCGAACGTTACCTAACTACATCTGAAAATAATACTCCTCATCATCATGAACTGCACTACATAGATACACAACACTGATGCTCCATTGCCAAAATCAAACAATATTAATAGGCAAACGTATTCAGCAAAACACTAAATCACTCATTACTACATTGGATCAAAAATTTATCAATCTGACCCATTGCCATTAGCCCGTCTAATATGACAAATCAATAATTCAAAAACTCTACCAATGTGGGATATATAGCATAGAGGTATACAGACCATCAACTGTGATAGATGAGCTAAATTAAACTGTATAATGACTAATGGTTTCATTTTTTAAAAAAGCAATTCACACCAATACAGCTCAGTTCGAATAGATAAAAAAGGTGTTAGCCACAAAACTTTCACGTCAACCGTTTAAAAAGGAGCACACGTCAAATGCTCACATTTAAAACTCCAGTTTAAGGTCAAAGTATATTTATTTTTTCAAAATGAAAAATATTATTAAAATAACTCAAAACAAACTTACTTATTGTTTTACTATAATCAAGTTTGCGATTTTGATATAAGCACCTGACCCATTAATTACCTACATATGTCAGTATGAACTAAGAATTGTATAGTGTAGAAAAGACAATTCATCCAGCATATATTACACTATACAATTCTTAGTTTATACTGACATATATAAGTAAATAATGGGTCAGGTGCTTCTACCAAGATTACAAACATGATTATAGTAATTGCTATCACCGCCCGCAAAACCAATTTTAGTTTAATTACACATTGTTTAGTTTGAAAAGACAACAAACGTTTAATTGAAACAAGATCAGGAAAAATAAATAGTGTCATAAATATAAAAGTTAAACATTTGTCTGTATATCAATAAAGGTAACAGCAGAAAAATGCTTAAAACGTATGATAAATTGTTCTTTGAATCCATTTTCAATCAATGAGAATAATTAAATAAAAGTAAGCTTTCTTTGGAATTAATTCTATAGTTTTCCACTCTTTTTCTAATAAAACCGAGAAAATTACATCTTAGCTTTCGAATAGTTCATAGTTGAAGAGTGCTATAATAGGCAACTACAAGAAAACTGTAGCAAATGAAATGCAGTGAAATTGATGACCGGAAGTATACTACCACAAGTATCATTTCAGCTTGCAACTTTGATGACATTATCCACCAAAATTGACACAAATGTTCCGGGATTCAAAACCACATTTATGCCAATTTTGGGAAACCTGGTCAGTACCCAATAAGAAGTTTAAGTTTAGAAAAAAGGAATAATATGGAAATTTGCATACCTGCCGCGTTAATTGACTCAGATTGTGTGCGTCAATTAAACAATAGGCACAGCACAAATCTATTTTTAAAATAATATTATGAAGTGTCATTATATGTCTGTCAATATATTTGTAACACTAAATCAATTTTACGATGATCAGATAACAACTGATCTCAATGTATCTAACAGATCGTACAACATAACAATAATATTGGTGTGTAATTCAATCTCGCAAAATTGGTTTAATGTATGGTTGTCACCACTCGCGCAATCAACGATTGCTTAATCTATTTGAATATTTGCGAAAAGCTTCACAAATAACTTCAAATTCATTTACCGTCTTACTCAGTTGGATTACGTTTTTGGTTTCAAAATGAGCACCAATCCAATGCTTCATTTTAAGTCGAAAGCAATGAGAGTTCAAAAACATTTACTGATTTCTTTCAACTTTTTTGTTCCTTTATTAAGGCGTGACACCAACGTGACTAACATGAATCAACCACGTGTATATATATATATATATATATATATATATATATATATATATATATATATATATATATATATATATAATGCTATTATGTCCATTGCCTTAGATATAGTATATTTCTAATTAGGAATAAAAAACATTAATAACAAAGAGGCTAATGGCCATTATTTCGAGATTACTAAACTTCGCTTTACAATCTTTTATTTATATACATTCTGGATTTGCATTTGATTATGGTGTTGGCAACAAATATGACTCGAATTTACGTATATTTCTTGTTTTGACCGATTGATAAGTATGTATGCGTATGTGTCTGTGTTTGTGCCTGTTTGTATGTAAAGGTCTTTCTCGCAGACATCACTTTTTAATATAGCGAGATAGTTATATATATGCAAACAGGCGCACACACACAGACACAAACGCATACACACTTACCAACAGCCAAAACAAGAAACAGAAGTATAACCGAGTCAGATTTGTTGCCACCCGCATAATGAAATACAAACCAAGAATGCATATAAATGAAAGATTGTAAAGCGAAGTTTATTAATCTAGAAATAAATGGCCATTATCCACTTTGTTATTAATGTGTTTTTTCTTCCTAATTATATATATATATATAAGATAAGCACTGCCCTATATAACAGTGTTCAATTATCTGCAGGACCACTTTCGTCCTTGGTGAGAACTTGTAAATAATTACAAACATTAAGCCGATTGCGATAAAAATCCACGATCATTTGGTTGTTATGCTGCTCATCATGAACACATTTAAGCTGCACACGGAAGACAGTTTTTTTCTTTATTATAAATCGGGCTTTTATTCAATTTGACAACTAGCAATTTTTGATCTTGGACAATAACACAGTCAAAGTGCTACCTGGGAAAGTTATATGGAATTAAATTAAAATGGAAGAATTTTATTACATAGGTTGTTCGTGGTCATTCTGTGACCTGATTCCAGGCGTTCGTACACTGCGTGAAAAATGAGACAAAAGGAAAATGGTAATCTCCGCAAAATATGGTATAGTGACGTTAAGCCAAGTATTTTCGGAATAGGAGCCAAAGCTTAGCATCAGACTATCAAGCAACCACTATCGTACGCCAAAATAATCGTAAATACATGCGCGAAATAAATTAAGGCAAAATGGTGGTGCAATCCAACTCCAAAATATAAAAATTTGCGTCAACATTTCGCTAAGAGTTGTTCAAGTGCCGAACAGAGATCAGCGCACCGATGTTTCTGTTTAGCATTACTCAACCCGACAAGAACTTGATCCTTAGCCAAACGCCGACCCAAACGCAACAGAAGATGACTGACGGCTATTCGTATTGCCGGCAATGAATCGTCTAAGTGCGTTAGAATGCTGACAACCATATCTTCAAAAATAAGTCGTTGAGAAGAGCACAAACGCCGCTGCGAGTACTAAGCGTGCCCAATATAAGAAAAATGTAAAGAGAGCATTAATGTAGTTAATTTCATATAGACTTCAAAGCGAACTCACTATATAAAATATACACCGAGTTTGAAAAACGTACATGTACTATTACATAGGGGGGTCGGCAGCACATAGTATAAATTGTAAAGCAAAATCTAAATGTATATATTTTACCAATAAATATTGTATATCAAGTTCAAAATGCTTTACACAATTAAATATATAAGTTTATACTTTAGTAATTGGAAAATAAACACTGACACATACAAGTAAATAGATAAATACATAACACAATCTTGTAAATATATGAAAACAAATACAGCATACTTGCAGACAAAAATAGACGTATAAATGCAACACAGGCATACGCCAAATGTGGCCAAGTCAACGTAGTTCATGAATCTTTTTTTTCTAACGAGTACTTTTTGCCCGATTCAAAAATATCTCAATGAATGTCAGCATTGGTTATCCTCAAACAACGATGGTGGAATGCCTGTAAATGTCTAAACTCATCAACTCTAAGGGGCCAAGTCTCACTAGCATATAACAGAACAGCCCATACACGTGCATTGTGCACACGGCCTATAAAGCATAGTGAAATACTCGCGTTTCTCCATTAATGGCGAAGTTTGGAGAAGGGCATTCTAGATTTTGCGAATCTCAAACGCAGCGTGTCACACATATTGCCTGAGTTATTGATAGAGCTGTCAAGTTATGTCAATATCTTCACACTGCAGTCGAGTGTTGTTCATAATAGCATCTATTACAACGTCAAACAAAAAGACAGAATTTGACAGCCTTGAAGAACACCAATGCTTATAGTAAAGTCGTATGTTAATTCGCTGTAGAACTTAACGCAACCAGAAGAGTTTGTGTAATGTAACATTTACAAATCTTGTCGGACACCAGTTTTCAAAAGAATATTGCGATAAACTAAGTCAAACGCATCACTGATTTCTCGAAGGTTGGTTATTGTGGGACGACGCTATGCATGTCGCCGTTTACGAACTTGCATTATTAAGGTAAAGATATTACTTATACAACGGCTTCCTGACCGGAATCCAACTCGCTCTTCTATAGCATGTGATTCACGCAAGGCGCTAAGACGGCGTAAGTTAATGAAAGCAAATAACGTAGATACCACTGGAGTCAAACATATATCATGATAGTTGGCACACAAATTACGGTTGACATTTTTAAAGACAAGAATGATAATCGATTCATACCAAGCAAAATGCAGTCTTCTCATTCCATACAATGCTAAATGGTTACACAACGCTCGATAAATTATATCGCCACCATTCTAAAATTATACCGAAAGTAAATAATCAGGGCCTGAGGCTTTGTGACATTTAAGAGATAGGATTGCATCCCGACTTATTTTATGGGCTATTATATGTCAGTTACTATCATCAGAAATTTCGCCAACTTAATTTTCTCGGACCTGTTGCGCGGATAAGTTGGAACATGCGCTTCTTTTATCTCTTCAGCCTTTCTGGCTCAAAAGGATTCGAAATCGACTACTAGACTGTGCTAAAGTTGACATCTTACATCTCTACGATTACTATTATAAGCCGGGACAACTGGAATTTTGTACCTATATTCACGTCTCCATAGAATTTACAGAGACCCAACAACTACTTCTGTGTGAGCCTAAATTGCCACATATAATAGTACCTGTATTGTGAACAATGGAACTGATCTTCATCCAAAGTAGGTTAGAATTTTCGACATCACGACCAGTTAGCTTTGACTTCAGAATACCTTCATATCTGAACAATGGAACTGATCTTCATCCAAAGTGGGTTAGAATTTTCGACATCACGACCAGTTAGCTTTGACTTCAGAATACCTTCATATCTTCGTCAGAAAGACGATTGTTGGTGTTAGCTTACATCTGTTTTAGGTTTATCCTTCATTAATTAATTAAGTGCAAATTCACAACGGATAAATTCGTGGTCCATGTCGATATAAGTAAATCGAATAAAAACGAATGAAAATCCTTGATGCAACCACTCCATCTATAATTGTTAAATGATCCATTTGAGTCCAGGGTTGCCTGGGGCTGAAGGCCGCCGTATGGAACAACGTCTTACACTGCGTGTGCTTAAGTATAATCTATATTCCGCACAGCTATCCAATAGTTGCTCAACATTATAGTTGTATATCGAGCTTAAAGTATATCTTTAACCTAAATAAAATTCTACGTTACTTAAGCGTCCAAACTGAACATTCATGTCATCCATTACAAAGACTATATCTGAACTTTATACTCTACATAGTAGAGTTTAGGTCAGTGTAGAAAGCGTTCTTGCAGTCGTATGTGCTGCAATTATTGGGAGCAAATGCAGATATAAGAGAGTCAACGTTGATTACTTTACTTTACTTTACTGCGGCTGACTCCTTTTGGAGGATAAGCCGGCTCCAATGACATTTCATGGAGTTTCCTGGGAATTCGGTACAAGTGGTGTCCCCTCACCACTCGGCTTTTTGATCGAGGACGCACCTCTAGCCTTTGCACATCCAAGCGCAGTCTGCAAGGCAGCAGTAAGTTGCATGGTTGCCGGTGGCTGTTGAGAGCTCATTCGCCATTCGGAAGTACGGGGTACTGTCCAGGAGTCCATGTAATCCTGTGGCTGTTGAACCCTTTTGTGGCGGGGAACACACGCCGAGTCATGGTGCCGTCGTCGGGCTCATGTGGTATTTTCTAGGAGATCCGATTGGCGGTCGGAAATCCACCACGCCCTGGTGACACCACCGCCATAGCCCCGTTAGCCCATGTACGATCGGCCATCGAGACATGGTTGACACCGTCGTACCACGTTGAGGAGGGGATGGACTTTACGACGGTTGATTAAGTTTTCTGGCATTGATTTTAGTAGATGTTTTAAAGTTCGCCGCAAAGTCGACTATTTACAGGGATCTATTCAGTCATATACCATTTATTGAAAAGAAGCAATATATATATGCAAGTATGTATTAGGTGTTGCGAACCTAGTAACAAATTAATTCAGTTGTGACCAGAAGTATAAACCAAAGACAGCACGAACGGAAAGTATAATCTCATGCACATTCGTTTCGTGCTTAGTGATTACTCATCGGTATGAATCGGTATTACACCCTTTAACCACTATATATTTGGGTGAGGAATGACGGTACAACCTCCTGGACGAATGTGTAAACATGCAGTAGTGAAGCTAAAATCATATAAAGTCTCGACAATGCGACTTCAACGCAAACTCACTCTATATAATATATATACCGAGTCTTTAAATGATACTACCACTATGTCTATTTTGTCAGTAACCAATACCAACATTCTAGTAACTAAACGGTACATTGAACTAACACTATGGTAGCCGAGTCTGTACATGGTATCAACATGATAGATATCAATGTATGCTATCGTGCACCGAAATTGAGAATTACAACTATTACTGAACACCTGTTACTCCAGTAAATCCATACACTCTGGACTTGATCGATATCAGTTATCACATTTTGGCGGTTAGCATGACATAATTCAATTCAATATATAACAGTTAAATACTATTTGTTGCGGAGATCTAATATATATGCAAGTATGTATTAGGTGTTGCGAACCTAGACTTTATATGATATTAGCTTTACTATTGCATGTTTAGACATTCGTCTAGGAGATTGTACCGTCATATTATCCCACATTCCTCACCCAAATGTATAGTGGTTAATGGGAGTAATACCGGCTCCTACTGATGAGTCGCCAGTAAGCACGAAACGAATGTGCATGAGATTATACTTCCCGTTCATGCTGCCTTTGGTTTATCCTTCTGGTCACAACTGAACTAATTTGGTACTAGGGTCGCAAAACCTAATACATACTTGCATCTAGTCAATAAATAAATAAACTAAGAACAATAGCGCGCGCCGTTTACCGGCTTGATAAAACTCCATGAAACCATAGTTTTGAAGCCAACGACGCGTAGATAAAGATGATACACCCCTAGTACTACATCTAATGTGGGCCCAATCAAAGGTTCCATATCTTATGCTCTAAGGTTTAGACTGATAAATAATGCATTCTATTCGACATCGCTCTCGATCTAAAGTTCCAGTATCAACCTCCGATCAGCTATGAACAAATACTTTGCCAGTTGGGGAATCGATACTTAATTAAATTGTAATGAGTGAGTTTTCATTTGAACAACTATCTTGGACATTTACTTGAAAGTGCTTCTACCTAACAAGCAATTTTAATTATTGCAACGAAGAGTGTTGCTCTAATAAGGCACACATAATAATGTCTGATTTTGCGGCGATAGAACTAAAGTATGCGATTAAAACAAAATGAGATAGACGCCAAGGAAGTGCAGTTTTAGATAGCATTGAATATTATTAATGAAATTATGAATTTATCAATGTTGTCGGACTTAACGTAAACTTAAACACTAAAAATATTGTGAATATTTTGTTAGAACGTGCAAGATTTCCAACATTTAGTAGTTAGACAAATAAATTGACGAGACTAATCAGCTAACACTTACCTGGCCTTGTTCCCGAATGCAGTATATGTCAACCTTCTTGGAAATTTCATTTCCTTGCTTGTCTGGGCTGTCCACTATTTCCGTAAGCTGTTCTTGAACAACATATATCCAAGATATCAGCGCCTCACAGGCTAAAATACGAATCTTGACATAAAGACAAATTTATTCAACAAAACATTACAAAACACAATTAAGTAAAATTAAATTACATAATCGTATGATCAATTTAAACAATGAGACGCAATAATTGGCAGACTTACATCATCTTTGGCGTCATCTAGACGTTTTAACAAATGAACGTAAAATCTATACGTTTGATCCCCCAAGGAGTTTGGCAATGCTCTAACATAAATCGGACTAAAGCTACGTTGTACTCCAGTAACAGATTCCATTGATGTTACGTACTCCACTGATGCTTCAGTTGGCTCATCTAGCGGCTGTGTCCACCTAGACAAATGGGCCGTGAATATATGCACCTGACATACGGCCAAACCACACATCAAACAGTTAATGATGCGCAATGCAGTGCGTCTTGTCGCTATAGCAATTTGGTGATCCTGACTAGCAGGCCCACCGGGAGCGTCTTCTTCTAACAGGCAGGCCAAACGCGAAAGTAAAGCAGTCAGCACAGGCGCCGGTAGACACCCGAGACAACTGTATGCGGATGAAGGACTCTCATATGTTGTCCTTCGACTGACACACCCAGCTTTGGAAGGGACGGGCGAGGTGGATAACAGAATGCGGTTTACGTTAGCATTACAGGAAAAAAACAAACGTACAGAATAAATAATTGATAATGTATTGTTCTTTTGAAAAAAATTAACCAGAATGTATCTATAACTAAATTTAAAAACACTTATTTACATGCTATTCAGACATAATTTTTCATAAGAATTTGAGTTAGAACTTTAGTTGTAAATGGATACCATATAGGCTCCACCTGAAAGAAAGTCTTATCAGGTAATATTATTTAATATATTGCTGAAAAGTGTATGTAGCGTGTGACAGACCGACTCAGTGGCTAGAGCAACGGACTTCGGAACAAACTTACCTAGGTTTGAGCCCTTTCTGTGGCAAAACCTGGACAGTACTTAAAGAGTTCCCAATAAAAACGAAGCCGGTCTACTGGATGAATTGCCTTTTCTACATTATACAATGCTTAGTTTTTAGTAAAAAATGTATATATATATATATATATATATATATATATATATATATATATAGATATATATATATTGAGCTTGGTGCTTATATCAAGATCGCAAACTTAATTTAAATAGCTCCTATCACCGTCAAATTAAATAAATGTGAAAGGGTCTTTATTAAATTTAATAAAAATTGCAAGTATGCGGTGTAAATTTTAGAGTAGATAAGTAGTCCTGTATAACTCTTCGTATTGTATCGATGGTTGCGACCTTATTATCCTTGTCATATGACGTAATTGTGACATACACTTAGTTTTTTATGCCATTTTATAATGATGTCTGCACGCATGTTTGTGATTTACATGTTTTTGTGTTGGTTATGCTGCGGCATTGATGTATGTATATACTCAATTATTAAGAAAACAAAATACACTAGATATTACGCTAATTGCTTCTCGCGTTGTATTAATTCTGAAGCTAATGATATGGGTTTTATCCGTACTGTTTCAGATTGAACTCTCCAGTGAATAGACTGCATTATTTCTGCTCTTGATTGTATTTAGATACGGTGCTTATCTGATTAGATGGCCACCTAAATCAACGAAAACTTGGCCATAGGTATTTACAACACTGCTAACTTAGATTCGCAATTGAGAATCTACTATTATTCACGCCGGATAAAACTCAAGGGTAATACGCTAAACAGCAAAACTGAAATAATTTGGTACGAATTCATGCAAATTACAATATAAAGATGGAGGAAACGACCTGTTGTATGAGACACGAGATCATGAATCTAATTAGCAACAAAATAAATTCAACCGTTCTACTTGAAATTAAAAAGAATTATGATGTTCAGAACAAGGCTTGTGCGGATGGTAAAACTAAATTTTCCAATCAAGTTTGCAGAATTTATTTAAGCACTAATCGCAGTCTATTTAATCGATCCAAAATCAAAAAACTTTTGGTCAATACTGCAAAATTTCGCGCTTCCGAGTTCTTCATCAAAGCACGACAGCAAGCTGATTAACAAAGATCAACACGCAATGGAAATGTAAGGCCAAGAAAAATCAGAAATTAAGCTTTCACATATGCGACATTTTTTACATATCCCAGGTAAGGCTACCAAGTTGAGAATCGCATCTCTGATTTTTCAAATCTCATATATGCTTTGCGATTAAACCTTATTAGCCGAATTTTCGTAATTCTCTGATAATTACAATGGAAAGTCGATACGTGTCAATAATTGCGAGAGGCAGTAGTATAGCGACTTGCTAAATAACATAGGGTTGTTGTGCATTTTCAGTTCCCAAGCATGATTTTTTTTAATTATTACAATTCATTGAAAAAATCCCAGAGGGCACCGCAACAAGTAAGTTTCTTAAACGAACATTGGTTGTGCGGGTGGTAATAGCAATTACTATAATCAAGGTTGCGATCATGATATAAAAATCTGACCCATTATGTACATGCATTCATCATTATAAACTAAGAATTGTTAAAAATAGAAAAGGAAATTAATCTAGAAGACCAGTTTCGTTCTTATTGGGAACTCAGCACGCAGTGGCCAGAATTCGCCGCGGACAGTGCACGAACCTTGGAACGTCTGCTTCGGTATCTGGTACGCTAATTACTGAGCCATCCTGATGTATAATACACACAATTTTCAGTTATATACTAACAAATGTAATTCGGTTAATCTTTATTCTTTTGGATGGAACTCATATTACAACCATTTAGACCCAAAGTTAAAGTGAGTTTCTTGTCTCATCATAAAATGCAAAAGTGGTAGTTGGATGTAAATTGTACAATCAACAAAGGTGGGACCTTCAAGATTCATTTTTGTCATCCAGTTTTTTATTCAACATAACTGCGCTACAATTCACACGAACACATAAAACTGGTACACTACCATCAAAGTGCGTAGGTTTATGGTGTAATCAAAAGAGAATTTGCAAACAGAAAGTAGTAAAGGCAAGCTTGTAAGTATAATGGCTAAACATGAATAAATAAGCATGGCATACGGATGCTTCACTACTGCGTAGCAAAGAAATTGGTAGTTAAGTGTAGGCTACCCACACCTAGTGCGCAGATGTTTGAAACTGTTTATTTGACTTCTCCTCATTGGGACCCCTGGTATGAAAATCTCGAACACGGAAAAGGTTCACCAATATAACCTAACGGGTTATATAGGAACACAACCCATCACACTAGCGGCACCTGTAAGTAGTCAGTTAGCATCAAAATAGTTTAAGTAACATAACTCACTTCCAACCGGTGGTGGTGGCCTCAAACGAGGATGCTCTTTGCTGTTATCGAATGTTGCATTACTGACTGTCTCGATATCAAGACGATCTACAGACTTTGATAAAACAGTCAGTTGTACATCTAACTGAGCGTCTTCAACAATCATATCCGCGAATAAGTTCTCAACCGACACTGATAGTCAAAGATAACACAGTGGCAAAAATTAAAAAAAATCATTTGGATTAGTGTAAACAATAATTGATTGCGCGGATGGTAGTTTTGTTATGTTGTTCGAAGACTGGTTAAATACAATGGGATTTTGGTTTACTTCAAGCTCGCAAACTTGGTTTAAAGAATTTTTTTTAGCTATTTTAATGAAATCTTAACATGATTATGACATAAACATTTACGGTGAGAAATGACAGAATCATGAGGAATTGTTTCTTACAAATTCAGTCACTAGTTTTATGAAAAATTTGATATGTAAATATTAATCATTTAACAAGACCCATCAAATATAAACAAAAAGGAGCCAAACAATAATTAATTGATCACGGATAATTAATCAATAAAAAGGTCAAAAAATAAGCACAACTAGCATCTTAAAGATAATAGTCACTTTTTTCGTCTAACAACTACAAAAATTCGTTAATGAATTGTATTTGCCTCCCTCTTATCAACACAGCACTCAAATAAATCAAGTCTCACATATTGAACTCTCTAGCACCAGAAAAAATCAAATAAAGGCGGAGAATATGCTATACAACAGAGATAGCCTCATCAGTTGTCAACAATAATATATCCTCCACGATTTAACATGAATGTGATAGCAGAATATTTTACGTAATAGGTATAAATTGTTAGTATGCTTCACGCATCAACTTTGCCAGATTTCATTATGACAGTTGTCACCTGAACCGAGCAGCTGTCCTACAAAGCTTTCAGGTTAAAACAACATACATGCCGTCATAAATTGCGTAGTAAACAATTATAAGTAACAAAGTTAACAGATAAAACTATTTTCGTGATGAGAACTGCATCGAGTAAGGAACTCCACGAAAATGGGTAAACTGGGAGGACGATCACATATCAACCGTTCCATCACATCCTGCTCGATCTGGATTTGACGTTGATTTCTCACTGTCGCGACGGCAGAAGTAATAGAAGGTTATGCTGATATGCATGAGCTCCATGAGAAAGAAGGAGAGTGACTGGCTACGCCAACTCCACTCTACTGCAGAAAAAACGCGCCAAAGATATGCACGTTCATCACAAACAGAAATGAAACAGTCTTTAGTTAATGATGCTTCGCTGACGCACATGGTGGCTCAGTGGTTAGACCACCATATTCCGAAGCAGACGTGCCCAGGTCCGAGCTCTGTCCGCGGCAATATCTGGCCGGAACGTGATGAGTTCCCAGGACGAAACCAGTCTACTGGATGAATTGCCTCGTGTACAAAGTACCATTCTCAGTTTATACTGACAAATGTATGTACATAAAGGATCAGGTATTTATATCAAGATCGCAACCTTGATTAAAATTAAACGAATTAAAGACATATGCAAACACTAAATGAGACATCGAATTGGATGGAGCTTTATTTGTTTTTATAACGTGCAACACTTGTTGGCTAATCCAAAAGCACTCCAACGGATACCAGTGTTGCTTAATAGTTTTTGCTGTCCACTGAGTTAAACGCAGCATTGAATTCTAGAAATACGATTTTTCTGGGATGGTTAAATACTTGCCGCTGTCCAAAAACTTGCTTTAAGATAAAGGTATTACCTAAACAACCATATCCTGACTTGTTTGTCCATCTATAGATTCACGCGAAGCGCTGAGACAACGCAAGATAATCTAGATGCAACTGAAGTCAAGCTTAAGCCACGACGATTGACACACGAATTTTGATTGCCAATTTGAAGACAGAAATGATGGCTGACTCGCTTCAAGCAACGGATACATTATCAATTATTTATTCTGTACGTTTGCTTTTTTCCTATAATGCTAACGTAAACCGCATTCTGTTATCCACCTCGCCCGTCCCTTCCAAAGCTGGGTGTGTCAGTCGAAGGACAACATATGAGAGTCCTTCATCCGCATACAGTTGTCTCGGGTGTCTACCGGCGCCTGTGCTGACTGCTTTACTTTCGCGTTTGGCCTGCCTGTTAGAAGAAGACGCTCCCGGTGGGCCTGCTAGTCAGGATCACCAAATTGCTATAACGACAAGACGCACTGCATTGCGCATCATTAACTGTTTGATGTGTGGTTTGGCCGTATGTCAGGTGCATATATTCACGGCCCATTTGTCTAGGTGGACACAACCGCTAGATGAGCCAACTGAAGCATCAGTGGAGTACGTAACATCAATGGAATCTGTTACTGGAGTACAACGTAGCTTTAGTCCGATTTATGTTAGAGCATTGCCAAACTCCTTGGGGGATCAAACGTATAGATTTTACGTTCATTTGTTAAAACGTCTAGATGACGCCAAAGATGATGTAAGTCTGCCAATTATTGCGTCTCATTGTTTAAATTGATCATACGATTATGTAATTTAATTTCACTTAATTGTGTTTTTGTAATGTTTTGTTGAATAAAATTGTCCTTATGTCAAGATTCGTATTTTAGCCTGTGGGGCGCTGATATCTTGGATATATGTTGTGCAAGAACAGCTTACGGAAATAGTGGACAGTCCAGACAAGCAAGGAAGTGAAATTTCCAATAAGGTTGACATAACGCAGCTTTCATTGTTCCAGTAATTTTCATTTTTCATAATATTTCGATCTACATTACCGTAGATCTTCATCAGATGCATTTCACGAAACAAATGAAGCAAGTGTGTTATTTCCTCTAGTCATAACATTTAATCTGATTATGACAATGAAATGATAGAACAGTTAAGTAATGCTGAAGTATACACTAAAATAACAAAAGACCCTACTGATAAGTTACAAGGGCAAGTAAAATTATTAATCAATAATATCATTGCTAATGAAGAATTGGATTCGACGCATGGTAACACTCTCATTCAAAGAGATACGGTTGCACCCAGAGTTTATGGTTTAGTTAAAGTGCATAAGCCGGGTAATCCTTTAAAAATTATAGTGAATGTACAACACTCCCCAACATATAAAATTTCAAAGTTTTTGTGCCATAGAATAAGAAAATATTCCTATTTCTTAGAACATACCTTGCTTAACTCATCATTTGTTGATAAATGTATACTAGATGAAAAGGATAAATTAGTAAGCTTGGATGTAGTATCTATGTACACAAATAAACCGGTACCTGAGGCTCTGGATTGTTTTAGACGTTTCCTAGTTGATCACCCATTAATATTAGAAGTAAGCAAAATGACGTTAGGACACGTCATGGAGATGATGTGTATTTGTCATCATCATCATCATTTCCAGCCACACAAAAGTCAAGTGACTAATGTTTCACTGCCATATAACCATAAGGAGTGAAAAAAAAGTATATAAGTGAATTTAGATAAATTATTATTGAGATTTACGAGAGAGGGAGAGGGGTAGAGAGAAGGAAAACCTTGCTACTATGAGTAAATTTATCAGGATAACTCACAGAAATGAGGCAAACTAAACCTCTCCACAACACCATTATGGCCAATCTGCATTCGGGCAAGGCGACATCAGCAACACAGCTTCCTTGCGGATTTCACCGTATCAGGTCATAAACAGACCTAACCTCGCAGCTAACTTTGCCCTACTAAGAAAAGAAAGTTACGAAGATGATTCTACTATACATCTGCAACAAGATACGCCACTGAGCTCGATTCGCTGCCATATCGCTAAGGGTTTCTAACCAAGAACTGTGATGTGCACGAGGACCCATCCCGGCAGACGAGTGGATCCTATACTACCCAATTTGGATGTAAGTGACTTTAATTGTTTCTGCCATGTCAAAATCTGCCCACCTTGTTTCTTACGCCAATTTGGTGCTGGATGAGAGAACAGAGCTCTATTGGGCAATCGGAATGAGGGCATACGCAAAACGTGACCGAGCCAACGAAGTTGATGGAGCCTTATTTGCTTTTCTAAAGACGAGCACTTATTGTCAGATCCAAAAATACGTCTACGGATGTCAACGTTAGTTATTCGTTGTTGGTAACCAACATGTGCTATACTTCTCAAACAACGATGATCGAATGCCTGTAAGCGCCTCAGATCATCAACTCTAAGAGGCCAAGTTTCACTAGCGTATAGTAAGACTGCGCGTACAGATGCATTGTAAACACGACCTTTAAGGCAAAGTGAAATATTCGCGTTTCTCCATAAATGACGAAGGTTCGAGAAAGCTACTCTAGCTTTCGCGATCCGTATTCTCACCTCGTCGGACATATTGCCTACGTTATTGATAGAGCTCCCAAGATATGTAAACCTGTCGACTATGTCAAGATCTTCATCTCTGCAGTCGCAAACGATGGAGTGAGTGGTGGGTGGATCCTGTAACAGTATCTTACATTTAGAGGGTGCGAATTTCATACCGAAAGACGGAACAAACGTATGCTAATCTATTTAAGGTGGTCTGGGCAGCATGCTGATTGTCGAATAATAGTATGATATCGTCCGGTATTAGTCAAGATCGACTAGTTTATCTCCCGGGAGAACTTCAACTCGATCGTCCTGAATGTGTGAGAGTGTTGTTCATAATAGCATCGATTACAAAATTAAACAAAAATGGGGAAAGTGGACAACCTTGACGAACACCACGCTGGTTGTAAAGTTATGCGTTAATTCGTTGTAAACCTTGCAACGCGATCAGGCTTTTATAGAGAGCTCGTATAATATTAACAAATTTAGTGGGTACACCGCTTTTCGACAAGATATAATAAAACATTGCGATCCACCTGAATCAAATGCATCCTTGAAGTCTGTGAAAGCACGACTATTGTGGGACGGGTGATTTAAATATCTCTGCTCCGAGAACTTGCCTTAACGTAAAAATATTATCTATACAACTTCGTCCCGCGCGGAATCCGGCCTTGCTCTTCTTTGTTTGTGATGATTCACGTGAAGCGCTAAGAGATGACGTAGGATAATCGAAGCAACCTTGATACGACCGGAGTCAAACTTATACCACGATGGTTATCGCACGAATTACGATTGCCTTTTTTGAAGATGGGAATGATGGTCGACTCATTCCAGTCAAGTGGTACGGTATTAAAAAAGTTTGGTCAACGCTCCTGAAATTATATCGCCACCATCCTTAAACAATCCCGGAAGCAGATCATTTGGGCCGGCGGCTTTGCGGCGCTTAAGAGATAGGATTGCAACGCGTACTTCTAACTCGGATGGTACCGGGACAAACATTCCACACTGTTGATGCAGACATGCTTTTCGGGAAGCGGAACTGACGCGGTGGCCAAGAAAAATTGACTTCAAAGTGTTCAGCCCAATCTGTCAAGACGACTTATTTTATCGGTTATTAATTCGTTGTTACTATCATTTATAGTTTCGCTAACTTTTTAACTTTCTCGGACCTGTTGTGCGTATAAGTTGGAACAAACAGCGACTGTTACCTGACGCGAAAGCTACTTCCATTTCTTCAGCCTCTTCTGCTCCAAAGTTTTCGAGATCGCCTTTAGACTTGCGCTTAAGTTGGCGTCTTATATTGCGACGGGTATTATTATGAGTAGAGCCAGGTGGAATTTGGCGCCTTATTTCGAGTATCTCCATAGATTTTATAGAGAGCCAGTGATAATTTCTACGGGGCCTGCTATGCCACATACAGTAGTACCTGCATTGTGCATAGTGGAACTTATCTTGGACCAAAGTATATTCGTATTTTCGCTATTCAGTTCAGTTAGATTAGCCTTAAGAATATTTTCATAGTTTTGTCGGATGGATGGTTATTGAGTTTTCCTACATCACTTCAGTTTATTCTTAATTATTTTCCCGAAAATTTAGAACAAATCTACAACGGATAAGTGCATGGTCCGAGTCGACATAAATGTTCCAAAAAAGAGCGAAAATCCTGATGCAACCACGCCATCTATAACTAATTGCTACATGATTCGTTTGAGTCCACCGTTGTCCGAAGCAGGACGCCATAGCACAACGTTTAACACTACGTCTGAAATTTGTACTACTTAAATATAGTCTATGTTCAGCGCAGCTATCCAAAGCCGTTCGCCATTACCATTGCGAGTCGAGCTTAGAGTGCATCTTCCACCTAAATTGAAATTCTGTGTTGCTTAAGCGACCAACTTGAGCATTCATGTCACCCATAACCAGGACTATATCCGAACTTCGTGCTTTACTTAGTAAGGAGCTTAATTCGGAGTAAAAAGCGTCCTTGCTTTCTTCTGTGCTGCAATCGGTAGGAGCATATGCAGATACAACGAAGAGGCAACGATGATAACGGTTTTTTGCTTTGATTTTAGTAGATGTATTTAAACGTGCCGCACACAATCGACTATTTAAAGGGATCCATTCAATTAAGCAAGCTTCAGCTCGCGCGCTAAGGGCAATACCAACGCCCCATTTACCGGCTTGAGAGGACTCTGTGGAACCAGATGTTCGAAGCCAATAACGCGTAGATAGGGATGGTGCAACTAGTTCTGTAATACACGTAGGATCCTGTATTCTGGTTTCAGATACGCAACATATGTCGATTTCTAATTTATCCAACGTACGAGCAAGAGATTCTTGCTGTCCAAGTTGTTTTAATGTTCGCACATTAAATGCGCCTACGTTAAAACCTAACTTAGGTTTAATGAATGATCGTCTACAAGAACCATTTTCGATATTTGGCAACCTAGTATTGGGCTCAGTGTTATGATCTAAACCAACCATATTTATAGTATCTAAAAGAGAGTTATTGTAAGATTGAGAAGAGGAAGGGGAAGGAAAGGACGCAGAATCGAATATAGAGTTGGAGTTGCCTGCAGTAGCCTGTTTTCGCTTATCCACCCTGCACGGCTCAGCAGATAAGGCGACCCTTTTTATACTGCGCGACGGCCGATGCAGTATGTAATTATTGTAAGTTGTACTTGTCATGGTTATATGTGGACTGTAAAAGAACACTAGGTCGCCCATTCCTAGTGATGGTTTTTATTCTGAGTTTTCCTTCTCCTAGATAGTCTGCCAACCAAAGCTGATGAGCACTATCTGCCCAGATGCCAGTGGCCAGAGTTTCCTTCAGCAGCCGAAACTTGCCCCTCACGTCTGGAACGCTTGCTCTCATTCCGTCACTACACATTTAACAAAAAGTTACAGTGCAGTTAGACCAAACTCGAGGCTTCACATGAAACGGGATGATGGCTGTCCCTTTATGGCCCGGCAAGGTTCATGTTACCAATCCCGGGTCGACTAGCTTGAGCCCGCCGGTCGTCAAGCCGGAATTTCTATGGCTACGGGCCATGTGTATTTCTATGTCCTCCACTTATTTTAAATTTCGTAAGGAATTTTATAAAAAAATTAGAGGCGTTCCAATGAGACAACCTTTGTCGGTCCCAAAAGCCAATATCTTTATGCATAATTTGGAAAATAATATGTTGGATAAGACTCTATTAAAACCAAAATTGTACCTACGTTTCTTGGATGATATATTACTGATCTGGAGCCATGGTGACAATGAATTGGTAAATTTCTTAAATTTAGCTAATCGAATGAGCGAACTACAATTTACCTTAGAAAGGGAATCGTCAGGTGAATTACCATTTTTAGATGTCAAATCAATTAGAAATGGTCTGAAATTGGGAAGAGATATTTATAGGAAGGATACTTATTCAGGAATCCTTCTTAATTTCAAGTCCAATCACCCGTTTCGTATGAAAGTCGGGATCTTAAAGTCATTAACATTAAGAAGTCTCAAGTTAACAGATATAAAGCATAGGAAGTTAGAATTAGACAGACTACGCGATATATTCAAGACTAATGGTTACCCTCCTCATTTAATAGATACAACAATGAGGGACATGGTGAAGAAATTTAATCCTAGTTTAAGATACATAAAAGCAGATAAGGAGAAGGAAGAGCGGAAGATCATGGTATTACCGGACTCTATATTAAGTAGGAAAGTGAAATCTATAGCTTTAAAATACAATATAAGGACCGTTTTAAAACAGCCCCTTACACTAGGCACTATACTCCCTAACCAAAAAGAAAAGATTGAACCCTTAGACACTTCAGGAGTGTATGAGATCCCATGCAATGATTGTAGTCTCAAGTATGTTGGTGAGACCATGCGTCCAATCAAAGTAAGAAGAGGTGAACATAAAACGGCGTGTAAGTATGGACATATTGCTAAATCAGATCTTGCTCGTCATGTAGTGGAGACTGGGCATACTATCGACTGGGAGGAATGCAAACGCATAGCAATATGTAGTCGTAATAGGGTGACGAGATTGATTAGGGAATCTATAGAAATTAAATCTAGAGATGATATTATGAATGAAACAGCTGTTGAAAAATCTTTAGCTTCGATATGGAATACTGCACTAGCTAATGGAAGGAAAAGGCGACTGCAGTTTCATTTAGATGTACGTACATGTGTATCAAAAATAATTTAACCAAGTTTTTTAATAATGCATACACATACACATGCACATGCGTGGCGTGCGCCAATAACTGTTATTAACTTATCTATCTTGAGTATATCCAAGTGGTTTGAATTGTAATTTAACATGTGCATTAGTCGTTCGGACTTCTGGTTTTATCACACATGGCATGTTTTTATGACGAGTGTTTCTGAATTATGGGTCTCCCCATCTCAGTTACGTCATTTACATTGAGTGTGTAAAAACGAATAATTATTGCATGCAATTGATAAATTATTATTCAGCCACTCTGGTCTAAATTAGTTAGATGAAAACAACGGTTATAAAAATGCACACACACACATGTGACACGCGAATATCTAATGAAAGGTCAGTCTGAGGTATATAAATATTATGACTAGAGGAAATAACACACTTGCTTCATTTGTTTCGTGAAATGCATCTGATGAAGATCTACGGTAATGTAGATCGAAATATTATGAAAAAAGAAAATTACTGGAACAATGAAAGCTGCGTTAGTCAAAACGCAGATCAGGTAAGTTCAATTAATTCAGTATCGCAACAACGACATTCTTTCAAGGTTAACATAGACTGCATTCGAGAACAGGGCCAGGTAAGTGTTAGCTGATTAGTCTCGTCAAATTAGTTGTCTAACTACTAAATGTTGGAAATCTAGCACGTTCTAACAAAATATTCACAATATTTTTAGTGTTTAAGTTTACGTTAAGTCCGACAACATTGATAAATTCATAATTTCATTAATAATATTCAATGCTATTTAAAACTGCAATCTCCTATGGCGTCTATCTCATTTTGTTTCAATCGCATACTTTAGTTCTATCGCCGCAAAATCAGACATTATTATGTGTGCCTTATTAGAGCAAAGTCACTCTTCGTTAGCTGCAATAATTAAAATTGCTTGTTAGGTAGAAGCACTTTCAAGTAAATTTCCAAGATAGTTGTTCAAATGAAAACTCACACATTACAATTTAATTAAGTATCGATTCCTCAACTGGCAAAGTATTTGTTCATAGCTGATCGGAGGTCGATACTGGAACTTTAGATCGAGAGCGATGTCGAATAGAATGCATTATTTATCAGTCTAAACCTTAGAGCATAAAATATGGAACCTTTGATTGGGCCCACATTAGATGTAGTACTAGGGGCGTTTACTATGCGAACAATTGAAAAAACTGGACAACAAGATTTACTTGCAAGTACGTCGGATAAATCAGAAACAAGAATACAGGATCCTACGAGCATTGCACAACTTGGTGTATCATCTTTATCTACGCGTCGTTGGCTTCAAAACTATGGTTTCATGGAGTTTTATCAAGCCGGTAAACGGCGCGTCGCTATTGTTCTTAGTTTATTTATTTATTGACTAGATGCAAGTATGTATTAGGTGTTGCGACCCTAGTACCAAATTAGTTCAGTTGTGACCAGAAGGATAAACCAAAGGCAGCATGAACGGGAAGTATAATCTCATGCACATTCGTTTCGTGCTTACTGGCGACTCATCAGTAGGAGCCGGTATTACGCCCTTTAACCACTATATATTTGGTCAAAGAATGTGGAATAATAGGACGGTACAATCTCCTAGACGAATGTGTAAACCTGCAATAGTGAAGCTAACATCACCTAAAGTCAACGACAAAGCGACTTCAATGCTAACTCACACTATATAATATATATACCGAGTCTGTAAAGGATACTAACAGTATGGCTATTGTGTTAGTTACTGATACCTTTTTGAAATCGATGAGTACCGGATACTAACACTATGGTTTCCGAGTCGGTACATGATACCAATGTGGCAATAGCCACCTTTAAGACAAATAATGAGCAAAAGGTCTTATCTAGGGCAGACATTATTTCAACAGAAATTCCTCGCAGAAGCGCCCGGATAAGAAGTAAGCAGGCAGCACAATGAGAAAGCAGACGTTGAGCTGATGTGCACATATATTAATTAATGTGTAAATTTGTTTTATTAAATAGATTGTTGTTGTGCGTGCAAAATTCTATATATAATTGAGTAAAAATAAAGCATTTATGGCACAATTAAATATGTCTTCTGATGGGGTCGAAACGTTGATTCAGGCACTGGCGTCTCAAATGAAGAATTTAACGGACGAGTTAGGCATAATTAAGGCTCGTCTAGACGACACGTTAATAATAAATACCAACGACATTCAAGTTCGTGGAACATCAAACATAGGTGGACACAACAATGGCGACCCCGGCGAAGAGGAATCAGGAATTAATATGCCAGCGTTTTCAGCCGAATCGACGAGTTATGTCAGACCGTCATCAGAGTTTAAGCCGATGTTAGCACCACTAGATGTGGAAAGGCCACAGTTGTGGTTCGAAAAATTTGAAGCATCAGTGCGAGCCCAAGAATTTACATTGGAAGCACCTATTGTGCGTGTAGCTGTACAGGAATTAGTGGACCGGACAGTAGCTGTCCAATTGGAATTGCCAGTTGACCTCACATATGAAGAATACAAAAGACGCGTATTGGATCATTTCCGGGCCAGGCCTCAAGAAGTGTTCTCAGAATTATACAGCCTGACACCATTAAAGGGTGAGATGCCCATGGATACCATGGCACGTATCAAGCGGTGGTTCTCGAAGCTTACCGAGTCTTTACCAGGCTTGCAACCACATGAGGCCATCATGTTCATGCTGCTGGATCCTACTAGATACGGAGAAATATCCAGCAGCCCAGGAGGCCTTGAAGAGAGACTTCAGGCTCTTCAAAGCTCGGCCATAATGACAAATAAGATGGCAGCGGCATCTCCACGCATGGCTACAGTTACAACATCTGAGAGGAGCGACATACCGTATTGGAATGCTTCGCGTCATAATAAGCAGTTCCGCGACAGAAGGCAACAGCCAGTGGCTTGGAAGCAAAGTCAGTATATAAGGACTCCGGCTCCGACGAATACGGCGTATAAGCGGCAACAAAACCCATTTACTGCCCCTAGAGAACGACCAGTGCAGTGGGGTAACAGGGTGAACAATCTCACAAATAATGGAGGCAGAGAACAAGGCACAAAAATTAATCCTTTGGTGGCTCCGACGGGTAGATCGAAGGAAGACCAGCAGAACAAACCAAAAAGTGGTCCGAACCAGATGGCTTGTGAAGAAAAGGAAGTGTGGGAAACACTGCCAAATGTAAGAATTTTCATTAAAGTTAAATTTTTAGAACTCTTCAACGGACAGCCAGTAATAATGCAATTGGATACTGGAGCGGATGTGTCGGTACTACCATTGACTTGGCCATTGAACAATATAAAACCTACGAAAGCAAGTTTATGTCAGGCATCGGGCGCATCGATGGTGGCTGTGGGCGAGTGGGACACAAAGTTGTTAATAAATGAAAAGGTCTATCATATGTCTTTTGTTGTTTCGAATACGCAGACGCCCTTATTGGGACTTGATTTCATTAGAAAATGGGTTAAGACGATAGACTGTCAAAATAAACGTGTATACCTATCGCGGCCGGAAGGAATAAGATCAATAAAGTCTATAGGTAACCATAAGATTCAAGAGGAGACCAGTTGTCTGCCTGAGTGGTGGAAGAATCTTCAAAACCAATATAACAGTATATTCCAACTGCCTGATTGTAGCGAGCGTCCAGGGCCGACGGTCGACCAGTTTAAGTTATGGTTAGAACTAAATGATGGTTACGAACCACCAAAAGTATATGGTGCCCCTCCCAAGAAATTAGAAGCAGCGACTCGAGCAACCCAAGAAATGATAGAAGCCGGCGTTCTTGAACCGTCAACATCTGTTTTTCGTGCTCCAATGGTTTATGTTACGAAAAAGGATGGTTCGCTCCGACCAGCGGCTGATTTTAGGCAATTGAACTCAGTAACTAAACCGGACCCGTATCCCATGCCGGCTCTGCGTGATCTGTTCTTACAGCTGGCGGGAGGCAAATGGTTTGCCGTGCTTGATCTTAAACAGGGATTTTGGCAAATAGGCGTGCGGCCCGAAGACCGATGGAAGTTAGCGGTACAAGTACCCCAAGGTCATTTCCAATTCACCCGGGTACCATTTGGCCTTAAAAACGCTCCGAAAGTTTTCCAAAGAATGATGGACTCGTTCGTGTCTGACTTAACGTGTACAACGGCTTACGTAGACGATGTTATTATATGGGCCACTACTGAACACGAATTACGTGTGAGGCTGCAGAAGATGTTGGCCAAAGCTGTAGAATGGCGATTACATTTTAATCCAGAAAAGGTACAGATAGGTCAAGAAGTGCGGTTCTTGGGGCACTTAGTCTCAGCGGAAGGATGCATGCCGTTAGATTCGAATGTACAACCTATCAGGGATTATCCGGTGCCTACTACTAGAAAACAATTGCGCCGGTTTATTGGTATGGTGAATTTCTATAGACCATACCTCGCAGGGATGGCGGTTACACAACAGCCCTTATCTCAGTTAACTAGTGCCAAGATACCATTTCGTTGGACGGAGGAGGCTCAACAAGCGTTTGTACTATGCAAGCAGAAATTAATAGAGGCAACTATTTTGACTTTCCCGGTAGGTAATATGTCAATTGTTACAGACGCGTCAGATATTGGTATAGGAGCGGTGTTACAAGCTGACGGACGTCCTGCGCAATATATAAGTCGCACACTCACTAAGGCGGAACAGAACTATACAGTCACAGAAAAAGAATTACTTGCCGTACAATGGGCGCTACGGAAGTTTAGATATTTTGTCATAGGGGGACACGTGGACGTCTTTACTGACCACAAAGCGCTAGTGCATTGGAGATCACTAGGTATTGAGAAGAAACGAGTACATCGAGCCATTGAAGAACTAGAAGAGTACGATATATCAATTCATCATAGAGCAGGAATCGAGAATGCGGCGGCCGATGCGCTCAGCAGAATTTCCGCTGTTCGGGTTTCGCCGCTTATAAAGGTCTCTGAAGAACAGGGAAGAGATGCTACATGTCAGGAAATAGTCAATCAGTTAAAAAACGGCACAGTGGTGTTGGCACCATATAAAACGTTGAGTCTACAGAACGGCCTGTTGGTGCGGAAAGAAGGACAAACAGTGCAATGGTTTGTGCCAGAATCTATAAGAACAGAATTAATGGCCTTTTGGCATGAAACATTGGGACATCCCGGCGCTGGGCGGCTCATTGAGACATTGCAATCACGATTGTATTGGCCTGGTATGTCCAAAGAAATTCGTAGCTATTGTCAACAGTGCACTACATGCCAACGTTGTAAACCACAAAAACGAGAAAAGGTCACTCCGATTGCTTTCAATGCTACTGCACGGAACGAGTTTCTGCATATCGACCTGGTAGGTCCACTGCCAGTAGCTCGCGGTGGCGTGTCCTATGTGTTTTCCATGGTCGATAAGTTTACCCGATGGGTCGAGTTTGTACCACTGAAGAAGATCACAACAGAAAAGATTATAACGTGCTTAGAAGAGCGATGGCTCAGTCGATTCGGTACCCCACAAGTTATTGTCACCGATCAAGGCGCACAGTTTGAGTCGAAAGAATTTAATCAGTGGTGCAAAGACCTTGACATAAAGCATTCCCGCACAGCCACTTATCACCCGCAAACCAATGCGACAGCTGAGCGCGCACATAGGACGATGAAAGAGGTACTGCGATGTTGGTGCCACGAGAGCCCGGGAACGTGGAGAGACAAATTACATTTGGTTGAGCGGGCCATGCGCTTTACAGTCTCAACAGCGACAGGTTTCGCTCCAACGACCATGGTCTATGGAGGACACATAAGACTGCCAGGTGAACCTGTAATCCAAGGGTCCCATGAGCGCTGCACCATAGCGGATATTCAGGAACGACTAAAACAGTTAACTGAATATGTAGGCGCAACACAGCGACAAAGCTATGCAAGGCAACCGACACGCACTCGCCTAAAGGTCGGCGATTATGTCATGGTAGCGAGGGTCGAGCCCATGGCACTGCAGGCTGTCAATGATGGGCCGTATCGCGTGGAGAGGGTGGACGCCGAGCACAATACTGTTTTTGTTAGCCTGCCCGATGGACCACGAGCTGTGGCACTGGATCGTTTAAGCAGAGTGCGAAAGCCGATTCCTGAGGGGGGGAAGATGTGGCAATAGCCACCTTTAAGACAAATAATGAGCAAAAGGTCTTATCTAGGGCAGACATTATTTCAACAGAAATTCCTCGCAGAAGCGCCCGGATAAGAAGTAAGCAGGCAGCACAATGAGAAAGCAGACGTTGAGCTGATGTGCACATATATTAATTAATGTGTAAATTTGTTTTATTAAATAGATTGTTGTTGTGCGTGCAAAATTCTATATATAATTGAGTAAAAATAAAGCATTTATGGCACAATTAAATATGTCTTCTGATGGGGTCGAAACGTTGATTCAGGCACTGGCGTCTCAAATGAAGAATTTAACGGACGAGTTAGGCATAATTAAGGCTCGTCTAGACGACACGTTAATAATAAATACCAACGACATTCAAGTTCGTGGAACATCAAACATAGGTGGACACGACAACCAACCTGATGGATATAAATTTATGCTAAAGTTCACCCAAATTGAGAATTACAACAATTTCCGAACACCTGTTACTCCAGTTAAACCATACACTCTGGCCTTCATCGATATCAGTTATCACATTTCGCGGTAAGCATGACATCATTCAATTCAATATATTACAGTTAAATACTGTTTGTTGCGAAGAACTAATATATATGCAAGTATGTATTAGGTGTTGCGAACCTAGTAACAAATTAGTTCAGTTGTGACCAGAAGGATAAACCAAAGGCAGCATGAACGGAAAGTATAATCTCATGCACATTCGTTTCGTGCTTACTGGCGACTCATCAGTAGGAGCCGGTATTACTCCCATTAACCACTATACATTTGGGTGAGGAATGTGGGATAATATGACGGTACAATCTCCTAGACGAATGTGTAAACATGCAATAGTGAAGCTAACATCATATAAAGTCTAGGTTCGCAACACCTAATACATACTTGCATATATATTAGATCTCCGCAACAAATAGTATTTAACTGTTATATATTGAATTGAATGATGTCATGCTTACCGCCAAAATGTGATAACTGATATCGATCAAGTCCAGAGTGTATGGATTTACTGGAGTAACAGGTGTTCAGTAATAGTTGTAATTCTCAATTTCGGTGAACGATAGCATACATTGATATCTATCATGTTGATACCATGTACAGACTCGGATACCATAGCGTTAGTACAATGCACCTTTTCGGTACTATAATGTTGGTATCGGTTACTGACAAAATAGACATAGTGGTAGTATCATTTATAGACTCGGTATATATATTATATAGAGTGAGTTTGCGTTGAAGTCCCATTGTCGAGACCGTATATGATTTTAGCTTAACTACTGCACTAACTGTGACCTAAACTATTTACGAAGCTTTCCAGTTCGCTGGTAGCTACAGTCAGTTATGTGCCAATTCTTCTCATCATGGAGCACCGAAAATTTACTTAACTTAAAGTCCTTGATGTTGATGCCTCGTGAAACAAATGTGCTATTTAAGATTACATTGCATAAATTAAGAAATGTGATTGCAGCAAAAGGCATCATAAAATCACGGCAAAGACCGATCCTTCCGGTATCACTATGGATCGTATTTATTGAAGAATGACACAATTTAGCACGATTATAAGCTTTAAATTAATTTGGGCCAATAGGACTGTTTGAATGTTGCCTACCTTCAAACAGCACCACATGAGCAATTCGTGGGCGCAATTAATGGCTCTTTGGAGCTGGGGCTTTTCTGTCATCAAAACAGTATCCTCAGCACATTCAGGATCAGGATTCCGGCCATCATCGTCTATTTCCACACCTCATAGTGTTGCGGTGATTTCATCACTGATGATATTGGAAGCATAATTGAGGAAACTGAAACTAATGACACATTTGTTGAAAGCCAGAAGAAATCGCTAAATACGAATGCTGGCAGATGTGTCAATATAACAGGTTTAAAGCTAACCAACACTTAACCGGGACGCCATCACTATACATATCTCGCCATAAAATTGTAAACTACACGGAATTGGAATCGGCTTATATCGGTCGTGCATCTAGATTGTAACAGAGTGTATAAAGTTCATCCATGAATCACATTCTCGATAGAAGTCCTGTCTAGTTTTATTTAATTAACTTCTATGGCTTACCGTCGATCATTCTGAGAATATTAGTAATGACTATTGCCTGTATTTTGCATAATTTAGTTCAACAGGACCAGATTAATAACAGTACTGGTGACTGTCTTTATGGCTAACACTGTCTCGACCTAGTTTAGCGTATAAATTACTCGAAGGTACTAGGATGCATGTACGTCACTCAAGACCAATGGCCAAATTCAAAATCTTTTCAAGTAAATCATTTTCAATTAGCCTATTCATTGAGAGCTTGTGCGTACAAGTTTACAACACCTAGAACCAGAATGCCGACTGGACAACATGGATAGGCTAAAAGTGAGTTTATAACTCTCCAATCAATCAAGGCTTATTCTGCAAATCTGGATAGCAAAGGCAACACAATACCTAGCTGGATCATTTGCACTGGGAAAGGAAGCGAATCGCCTTTTCCCATGTTTTAGGCCCAAATGGGATATGGTCAAACGATCCTAGCAATTTTGGTCTCCTGGCGGAACGTAATGTAGGTTCTGTGTTTGTGCAGATCTCCAGCTGTAATAGTCTGAATAGTTCTCAAAGTAAGAGACCGCATATTCTAGGAACAAACAGATTAACTATCCTTGAGCTTAAGCGTCACGCGAGGACCTGCAAAGTCTGCCGAACATCCACTCTACGTCTTAATGATGTGTTTCCGATCTTATGTAAGAATTTTGGCGACATAATTTATGGGGCGTTGATTAACCAGTTTTATAATAGAATGACCTTTACATGCAAACACGCACACACACAAACACAAACGCATACACACTTACCAACCAGCCAAAACAAGAAATAGAAATAAAAGCGAGTCAGATTTGTTACCACTAGCATAATCAATTGAAAACCCAGAATGTATATAAATGAATGATTGTAGAGCGATGATTAGTATTCACAAAATAAATGGCCTTTATCCACTTTGTTATTAATGTGTTTTTTCTTCCTAATTAGAAATATATATATATATATATATCAAGTACTGTCCAGACTTTTTCGGTGATAGGGGTCGAACCTGGACACGTCTACTTCAGAGACTGTGACACTAACCACTGAGCCACCCTGCCACAATTTACAAAAAATTTTCATTGAAATACAAAAAAAGTTTTTTGGTTAGCCTTACCTTCATTTGGAGACTGTATGGCATCTATTTAGCCATAAATTCCAAACTAGCAACATCCAATCTGTCATTGTAGAACAGACACCACACACCCGGAGGTGGTATTAAAATTAACATTTATATAATTAAACGACAATTAGTTGCGCGGACGCCAATAACAATTATTTAAATCAAGGTGGCTAGTTGGATATGAAAAACAATCCTGTTATATAAATAAATTTGCCAGTATAAAATAAGCGTTGTATAATGCAGAAAAGGCAATGCATCCCGTACAAATCCTGCGTTGTTACCAATATTACAAATCCACAAATCTCAAATAATCCTGACTAAAGCTTATTTTACCGAAAGAATCCTAACTACATCTCAGACATAACTTAGTTATACGACGACAGTCATTCGTACCAACACACAGACGCGCGCAAACACAGAATCTCACAACCTCCACGCATTTGACTGCCGAAAATCAATTTCAACTGGAGCTCAGAATAAAACTAGTACTTTCTTACGCAATAAAATGTAAAAACAAGAAAACGATAACTGAAGAAAAATATTTATTTTGATAAACCTTTTCGAAACGATTGGTCAATTTAGACACAATAAATTTACTCGTCATGATGTAATGAGCCTATTCATAAAAAGAAACTATATATATAATATCCAACCTTTTATTGTGTTAAGACCAGAGAGAGCTCTATCAAGACTCGGTTTCTCATCAGTCTTGCCATTTCTTTGCGTTACGCGCTGCTTCGTCTTCGAATCACGATCACATACGTCAGAGTTCTCACGAGGATTTATGTTAGAGGTGCAAAATTTTGGCTCCTCGTCTGCATAAACAACAGCTCCAAGAATGGCCAACAGGCAAGTGGCTGCAGCATAGCGCATTGCCAACGCCGTACGACCAGCTCGCCAAACACAGCAAGGAAGAATTAATCGTGTCAAGCAGTAGGTCAACCGGAGAGGACAAGTGGCCAGAGCCAACTGCATCATTGAAAAGTATGTCAAGAAATATACAAAAATTTACCACTGCAGCAAATCTCAAGAAATCAAAAAGATCACTTGGAATGTATCATTGAAACTAGACAATTTACTGGCTATAAGTTCTAATATGTGCTAATTTATTTATTAAAAAGCTAAAAAATAAAATATTACGCGTAGTTATAACAAAGATTTCAAACTACACTACAGCAATACGTGTATTTCTATAGAGCATTTTGATTTGGCAAAATAAGTCAAATAAGGATTCAACTGTCACTGGTCAATAATACTTTTGCTGTGGATTTTTTTATCAAGGACTGTAAACCAATGCGAACATTTAACACTCTAATTACTTAATAAGACTTTGTAAATGAATTTCAAACGCCCTCGCCATTATACCCAAATAATTAGATAAACGGAGAAAGTTGAACTACAATATAGAAGAAAAACTATAAAGACGGGTCGAATAAGGGAGAGTTAGGCCATTACACAATCCGGGAGTAGCTAAAAACTTGCTAAAAGAATCGAATAGCGTAACGCAACATGTGCGTTCCATATAAATTGAAAGAGGGTAAGGTGCCTTGACATGACACTGCTTAATAAATATTAAAAAAGCTAATCAATTATTCAGCACATCAAATCCCCTCCATACAGGTATAAGTAATTGGTAACCGCTCAACGAACAAGACACGATAAGAAACGATAGAAAGCAACATTCATTGTAAATGACAAATTTTGTTGCTTGGCAAAAGACACAGCGACAGTAAATATGCAGATGGGAAATGACAATCAAAGTACGCAGATGGACCACATTCTGGAATCAGACTACGGTAGACTTCTATCAAGGGCCGCGGGAGAGTGTCAGGAATGCAGCGATGGCTCAAGAAATGTATATTATCGCAACATTTCGTACATCAGATACCTTTTTGAATTCAACTCCAGATGACCGACTAAATTAAGAGCTAATTTCCTTTTATTGACAATTAATAACAATGTGTTGCAAATCTCCAGCTTCTACTTGAAGCACTAATTATTCTGGAATTTCCTGTCTACATCAATGAGCAGCAAGTTAAGGATCTTCAAGTAAATTCTACCGTCGGTAGGCCTTGTATGACACTGTGTTAAGTGAGATAAACGATTATAGCTGTCAGCAAATGAAAAGTTGTTAAACCACATGCGCTTGGTTTTATTTAAAACATTGCCAAGTAAGCGTGAGCAGACGTGCATAAGGAACAAAATTAACGTGTCGAACCGCTATATTCAGCAGCTTTTGGGTGTCATCAGTGCTCCATCTAGTTAAGAAACGCACGCCTGCAAAGAAAAGACCGGCCAATGACAGGATTCATAGAATACGTAAGCCATCCATACCGTGGTCTGCAATTAGTAGTATTATTACTTGAACTTTCGGCATCTAGATCATAGCCCAATGGACACACACTTGTATTAACGACATTAAGAGTAAAAAGGAAATGTCTGGTTAACATTATTATATCAGTATCGCTTCTTGGAACTTGATGTGCGAGAGATGTGCTTCTCTATTTATTTAAGTATTTCGAAATATAGATATTGTGATACTGTCCATTGTCTTTTGATAATAGATCATGTTTTTTAAGTAAAAATCAAATTAATACTTCATAAACAGAGTTCTGTAAATAAAAGACTAATCAATTACGAGAATTCGTATCAACACAAATATTTATTCAATTATTACATTCACAGGCTTACATTTTATTGACTTATTCACTACTAGTTGGTTTGTTGAGTTATCTATGTCTATTTAGAACAGTCGTACGGTTCGTTTGTGGTTAATTACACGTGTTTGTCGTTTCGAGCGTATACGAGTATGCGCGAGGGTAGAGGAGATTCTCATTTTATAAAAACTGACGCCTGTGATATGTTTTCTCATCTATTACCGAAGTACCATTTGGCTAGGCTTCGCTTTTTCGGCTAGTTCATGTACGAATATTGTCTCTGTGCGTAGTTTGTCATGTCCAAGAATTCCTCATAAATGATATGCCTCGTTTAAAAATACGCAACAAAATTGCTGATATTATTAATTTTGCTAGGATTGTTTAATCCATTTCAGTGGCAAATATTGGCGGATGCCTTTTTAAAAAAATTTTTTAGGGTAGTTATTATTGAGCAAAATTTTATTCGTGTAGCTTATCTTTTCTACAATCTTGTGCTTAAAACAAACCTTTCCGACTCGGTTTTTAGGACGTTTTAGGCTTTCGGAACATAGCGATTGTCATGAAACTATTTTCAGGTAAGCATAGATATTTCAGTAATACCAATGTTAAATCACAATATTCCTTTTGAGTGAGTTGGATATTTGGCAATATATTAATGTAATGTATTTCTCTATCTCAAAAGTGAATCTGATGTCTGGATCAACAGTATATCATTTTCATATCTTTTCTAGTGTACTCCAGTCAAATATTTTTCAGGCCCTCCATACCCACACCGTTCTATTTTTGGCATTATTGAAATTCAAATTTTATATGGTTTAATTAGTAAACGCTAATATCAGATCATCATTTCTAAAATAGCAGAAACTTTAATTTCCTCATATGAATTTTTTAAAACAGTTTTCACGTAACACCGTTCATGGTATTACCGATGTGACGTAGAGGTAAATATACTCATAGTAATTAGAACCTCCCCTTCATAAATCCCACTTAAATAATATGTGCTAAAATTATTTTTGTGATTATTAGCACAATAAATATTGTTGTTCTTTTTCTTACGATTATATGCCAGAAAAACATTAGATTCTGATGACTTGTGTATTTCTGTGCATGATAATGATGATACGCGCAATATTAACACTTTCGCTCCAGCATCTCAACTGATTTACTTGAGTAAAAGAACAATTAAATTGATTCAAATAGAAAGAAATAGTCCATATAGAAAGTATACTTAAAATATATATCAAAATATTAGTCGAAAGTCTAACAGGATGGAAAATTTAAACCGATTAGCAATGTTCTGGACAACGTATATTTATTGCAATAGCCTCCACACAAGGAAGCATACTCACACGCCTAGCCTTAATAAAAATAGAAAAAACATTTTTTTGGCATGCCGCATTTTTCATGGAACAAAATATGTTAAGTTACAGATGTATTCCGCTAAGTGAATTATCTAATTAAACGAAAATTGGTTGAGCGGGCGGTGATAACAATTATTCAAATAAAGGTTACGATCTCGATTTAAACACCAGTCCAATTATATACAAACATTTGTTAATATAACCTAAGCATCGTATAATGCGGAGAAGGCAGTTCATCCAGTATACCGGTTTTGTTCTTATTAGGAACTTATCACGTACTGTCCAGAATTTGCCGCGGACAGGGCTCGAAACTGGAAACATCTATTTCGGAATATGTTACTCTGACCACTGAGCCACACTGGTGTTTACAACAGGATAGAAACTTTGATTTAAAAATGTGATTTCTCACTGCTTTCAGTATATTAGTTAACCAATTCATTGTAGAAATCGTTGGTCTTCAAGTAATACCATGTTCAAGCGTCTGTGTTAAAGCATTCAATATGGGTATACGTGTTCCAACTGGACACAGTTGCTTGTGTTTGGCATGTGTAATCAACCCATTTACCAGCATATAGTATAGTATCATTAAAATCATTCTTGGTTTTTTCTGTTGCATCATCCTTAACAAAAATTTCAAAGTGCAGACTAGAAATCAACCCATTCATTTTAGAGACGTCTTCATCGCGAACCATGACGAATAAGTCAGGCATTTGTCTTTAGAAAAATAACACGATCACGAAATTTGGCGAATTCACGAATAAGGCATACAAACCTGATGTGCGCAGAATAATATCAGAGTTGCACGTACGTCTACACCCAAACACCTCTTGACCTGTGAAAACTGCGACATGCCAACAAAACGCTTCTCAAATTTTATAAAAGCTAGGTGTGCAAATATGTTTCCTTATTTTCACAGCGGATGCCGTTGCATACAACAGTCTTAATCCTCAGCTAAAATGCAAAATTAGACTAAATATTATTTGAATATAAACTGGTAAATTTTGTGAGTGTTCGCGTGTTTGTGCGTGACGCAGAATGAACATTTCCTGATTCCTGTATTTATTAATTATAACTTTATCTACATTGCTTTCCTAAAAATTGACTATATAGAGTACCAGATATTACAAACGAGCTGAGTTCTGGTGAAACTAAAATGGCTTTTTCTCACAATGTTAAAGTATTTTATAATAAATTTATATTTCTATACATGATTTAGTTCTAAATTAAAATTCAAAGTGCATAAAAATGGCAGAATAAAACATTACTTATATTTTTAAAAATTTTATTTTCTATATAGGCCAATTTTTTTATTTAAGCATATAATTTCTTTTTTGTTACAGTAAGTCATTTGAGAAGATGGAACAAAAGCGCTACCGTTACATGTAAAATGTTCCTTTAAATCCATATGTGAAAATAAATATTTCGTAAGTATGAGAAATAATAATCCTACAATCATTGTTGTTAATTGTGAAAAAATAATATAGTATTAAGTATTTATTAGGAAAAACTGAAATTTAATTTTAAATCAGATTACACAGAATAGCAGTTGTCTTTCCGGACTAATTTTTAGTAAACAAAGATGAGACAACAAAAAACACAATACTGTTTTTACCGATATTTTTATTTGTATTTCAATTGCTAGTCCAATAAATGCCTTGAAATTATGTATTAGGTGTTGCGCACCTAGTAACAAATTAGTTCAATTATGTCCAAAAGGATAAACCAAAGATAGAATGAACGAAAAGTATAATCTTATGTACATTCATTTCGTGTTTGCTGGCGACTCACCAGTAAGAGCCGGTATTACGCCCCTTACTCACTATATATTTAGGTGAGGAATGTGGGAAAATAGGGCGGTACAATCTCCTATACGAATGTACAAATCTGCAGTAGTGAAACTAATTTCATATAAAGTCCTCGACAATGCGACTTCAACGCTAAATCACTATATATATATATATATATATATATATATATATATATATATATATATATATATATATATATATATATATATATATATATATATATATATATATATATATATATATATATATATATATATGCCGAGTCTGTAAAGGATACCAACACTATGGTTATTGTGTCGCACCCGATACGAACTTTACTTTTGGCCTACTGCGGCTGACTCCTTTTGGAGGATAAGCCGGCTCCAATTTCATGGAGTTTCTTGGGAATTTGGTACAAGTGGTGTCCCCTCACCATTCGACCAACATTATTGTACCGAAAAGGTACATGGTACTAACACTATGGTTGCCGAGTCGGTACATGGTACCAAAACGATGGGTTTCAATATATGCTATAGTTCACCAAAATTGAGAATTACAACTATTTCTGAACATCTTTTACTCCAGTAAATCATAATACTCTGGCTTTGCTCGATATCAATTATCACATTTCGCTTGTGGCAGAGAACTAATATTAATATGCAATTATGTATTAGGTGTTGCGCACCAAGTAAAAAATTATATTAATTATGACCAGAAGGAAAACCTTAAGATAACATGGACGGAACGAGATATTAAACTTTCTGTTCATGCTGTCTTTGGTTTATCCTTCTGGCCATAATTTAACTAATTTGTTACTAGGTGCGCAACTTCTAATACATAATTGCATCTAGAGAGACGGCTATTATGGGACGGTGATATAAATGTCTCTGTTCGAGAACTTGCCTTAACGTAAATATTATCTATACAACCTCATCCTGCGCGGAATCCGGCCTGTTCTTCTCTTGTATGTGACGTAGGATAATCGAAGCAAATAACCTAGATACGACTGGAGTCAGGCTTATATCACGATGGTTATCGCACAAATTACGATTGCGTTTTTTATAGATAGAAATGATGGTCGACTTATTCCAATCAAGTGGTACAGTCTCATTACATATAGTACGAAAAATGTTAGTCAATGTTCCCGAAATTATATCGCTACCATAATCGGGGCCTCCGGGTTTGCAACGTTTAAGAGATAGGATTGCATCCTGTATTTTTAACTCTGATGGTTCTTCGAGACTAACATTCCATACTGTCGATATTGGCATACTTTCGAGAATCGGAGCTGATGCGGGTACACAAGAAAATTGATCTTTTAAGTGTTCAGTCCACCTATCAAGACGACTTATTTTGTCGGTTATTAAATGGTTTTTACTATCATTTATAGTTTCGCTAATTTTTCATTTTCTCTGACCTGTTGCGCGAATACGTTGGAATAAACAGCGATTCTTACGTGAAGCGAACACTACTTCTATTTCTTCAGCGTTTCTGGTCCAAAATGATTCGAGATCGACTTTTAGACTGCGCTTAAGTTGGCGTCTTATATTGCGATGAGTATTATTATGAGCCGAGCCAGGTGGAAATTAGCGCCTTGATTCGAGTATCTCCATAGGTTTTACAGAGACAATGGTTAGTTATATGGAGGCTTGCAATGTCACATACAGTAGTATCTGCATTGTGCATAGTGGAACTTATCTTGGACGAAATGAAATTCAGATTTTCGCCTTCAAGACCATTAAGCTTTGACTTTAAAATATCTTCATATTTTTGTCGGAAGGACGGTTGTTTTTGTTTATTTTCCCCGAAAAATTTACTGAAAATCTACAACGGATAAGTGCAAGGTCCGAGTTGACATGTGCTCCAAAAAGAACCGCAATCCTGGATGCAAACACGCCATCTATAACTAATTGTTACATTTTCTATTTGAGTCCACCAGTGTCCACGAGCTGGAGGACGCCCTGTGGCACAAAGTCTAATACTAAGTCTGAAGTTTGTACTACTTAAATATAATATGTTCCGCGCTGCTATTCAAAGCCGTTCACCATTATCGTTGCGCGTCGAGCTTAGAGTGTATCTTCCACCTAAATGAAATTCTGCGTTACTTAAGCGTCCAATATGGGTATTTATGTTACCCATACACAAGACTATATCTGAACTTCGTGCTCCACTTAGCAAGGAGCTCAATTCGGAGTAAAAAGTGTCCTTGCTTTCGTATGTGCTGCAATCAGTAGGAGCATATGAAGATACAACGAAGAGGCAACGTTAATTACGGTTTTTCATTGAATTTAGTAATGTATTTAAACGTACCGCGCACAGTCGACTATTTAAAGGGATCCATTCAATTAAGCAAGCTTCAGCTTGTATGCTAAGAACAATACCAACGTCCCATTTACCGGCTTCAGAAAACTCAGTGAAACCAAATAGGCTCCGTTTAAAGGAAAGGCAACGTGTAGAGCTCCTAATAAGGTCGAAAACGGGCCTACTGGATGAATTGCTTATTTAACATCATACAATGATTAGTTTCTAATAACAAATGGTATTATATATATATATATATATATATATATATATATATATATATATATATATATATATATATATATATATAATGGAATTGATGTTTATATCAAGATGGCAACCTTGATTTAAATAATGTAAACTTCTTTGACAGTTTTTGTCTAAAATTACTATTTATGTCATCATTAAAATTATGATAATGGTAGTAATAATTACTATTATTACTTTTCCTATTATTACAATTATTAGCATAACTATTAATTTTTAATAGCTATGTGGCAGTGACGCATCAAAGTTGAAATGCTTTCTACTGGTCTTCGTGATTTAGTGATGACGACGATCATGAAAATAATGATGAAGATGGTGACGATGATAACGTGTCTGCTTCTGTGCTGACTTAGAAAATCATGATAGCACTTCTCGCCCATAGCATCGTTATCGGTTGTTAGTTAATGTATACGTAAAATGTATTTCTTCACGTTTAATAATCGCTCGTGAAGTTTAACAAAATAAAGCCCCTTCTTTACGAGTTTCTTCTTAGTTATCTTGAGTGACATATTACAGTAGGAACTGGGGTAAAACGGCGAGAACTAATGATTTCAGCGTATCCACAATTTACTTTGGTAGTTAGTCAATTTGCACCAAGTAATTCTGTAATAATCAGACAGCTCCATATTTCTCGGTACAAGTCGTGTCAGTCTCTGTAATGGCTAAGTTCTGACGGATCTTCTAACTCTGAAGGTCTCCATATCATTTGTAATATCCACTGAAAATATTTGATTTTAAGTTACTTCCGACTACTTGACAATTGTTTCTCGACAAATAGTCGGCCATAATTTCTAATCCAATATTTTCAGTGACTAGCACATATGATGTCAAAGCCATTGGAGTGAGGAAATCAATCAGAACCCAGACACTGCGGAGACTAATACAGCGTGAACCAAGAAATAAGGATACAGTTTATTAGTGTAGAACTATTACTAACCACATAAAGCAATTGTGAATGTGCTAAATTCGGTGATGAAAGTGTGAAACAAACATTCATATGATATTTGTTAGCAGATTAATTATTTTAAAATCAAAATATTCATAACTACTTGAACCAGTAAACTAAAAAAAATCAATGATGCAAACGGTAGATATCAATTTGAAAGAAACAATCTCCTAAGGAAAATGAAATACCAAAATTTAGAAAACGAATAAGACGTCACTTTAAAAAATACAGTGATAAAAAAATGAAACTTTAGGAAATTTTGTAATAACTATATTGCTTACTCGTACAGCCCAACAGTTCGTCAACCTTGCTAAAATGAGCAACCCCTTCAGTCGTAATTCAGCCTCGGTCGCTAAAGAAAGAGGTCCCTCTTGATCGCCAAATGAGGCCGATCTCAAAGACATGCTAGCACAATTACTTCGAGCTAGCTGACCTGATCCACCACCTGGCGGCTCATACAGACAACAGCCAAGTTCTAGAAGACGAAGCGCCATTAAAAACAGGCTATCAGTTGGAGCACTTTCTGAGATTGGCATTGTCGGACTTTCAGAAATTGTTTCGGCTGGTCTCGCTGGCTCAAAGTGGTCAGTGCCACTCGATATGTACGCTGATTTAATCTGTTTCATGCAACTAGATTTCGATGAATAATCCGACTCGCTAGACCGATCTTTTGTCTTAGATGATATATCAGATGATGAAACTAACGGCACTGACATCTGATTCTCATCAAATAGGCCATTCAGCTGCTCGCCAATACAGCTTGAAGAAAAAAGAAGTGCAGGACCAGACGCGAGCAACGCTCGGTTAAAAACTGCCAAACCAACAGATCGTGGATGCCAACCACCGGAAGACTCACGTTGTCTGTCAAGACGCTGAAGTAACTGTGCATTGTCGATAAAGATGAACAATCAAAAATGCTAATTGTTTGTTAGCAAACATTATTGGAACATGTTCATTATAAAATCCTTTACTGAATATAATCATTTAGGGCTAGTTCAATAAATATATATAAAATAATGAAGCATTAAAATATAAAATTTTGGCATAACATAAACGATGCGCCCGTATAAATGCCAAAAATTGGAGGTTTAGGTCCCTCACAGTGTTGGTTCCAGAGGATCCTATGCCAATAAGACAGAAATAACGATAATCCACAGGACTCCGCGTGTTTCTAGACTCGCATAGTTTTTTGTCCAGTTAAGTAAGATAATTATTTGTACCTAGTTATAAATAATGTCTGAATTTGTAAGTAAATTTGATTTAATACGGCATTTATTAAAATACCTCATTCGGCCCTTTTCTTCCTTGTCTCTCATTATATGCATTAACATCTCTCATTTTACTGTGAATGCTACGAAGTCTCCATGTTCACTGCCTCATATGTTTGCCGAAAAGCGGCTGTATTTTTATCTTCTCCTGTGCTACAAATTGTCAGTCGTTCTTACTCACATTCAACACAAGCCGCTTTATTAAATAATTTATTGGATCTCCTTATCTCTAGAAGATTGGGGAAGAATACTTTTAGGCTCAACAGCCGATTGAAAACAAAACTCAAATAATTTAATTCGTTCCAATAGTTCTCGGCCTTTACAGTCGATGTGAGAGACACTAGTAAAGTCTTTCTTAATAATTGAGATAATGTACATTTTAAGTACATTTACGAAGAAGACACGCCCAGCGATCATATCAAAGTAATTCGATTACGTCTAACTACGCAAAAACTTGAATTCCTCGACGAGTATACATAGTTTTTCAAATTAATGGCAGAAGGCTTGTTGAAGTCACATCTGCGGAACGTTATGGGTTTGCACTAGCGAGTTTTTTTAAACACGTTTTACTATGTTACCTGTTTTCTAGATGTATTGCAACTAGTAATTTTTTAAGTGTAAGATAGTTGTCTATCTAGATAATTTTGTATTTGTTGTTGCCAACCTAGTACCAAATTAGTTTGAATAAGACCAGAAGGATAAACAAGTCAGCTTGAATGAAAGGTATAACCTTATGTGCACATTCATTTCGTGCTTACTGACGTGCCTGTATCAACAGTGTTGAATGCTAAACTCGAAGAAACCTCAGAGTTAGAAATACGGTATACAATTCTATTTCTTAAACGTCGCAACACTGCAGGACCCGGTGATTTGCTTCCGGGTTTATTTAAGGATGGTGGTGATATAATTTCGGGAGCTCCAAATAATATTTTTCGTACTATATTGGATGAGGAGACCATACCGCTTCCTTAGAATGAGGCGCAATTCGTGTGAAAATCATCATGGTATAAGATTGGCTACAGTTGTGTTAAGGTCATTTACATCGATTAACTTACGTCGTCTTAATTTTTCGCGTGAATTACATAATAGAAAAGAACAAGTCGGATTACAGTCAAGACAAGGTTGCATAGACAATATTTTTACCTTAAGGCAAGTTCATGAGTAACGACATGCATATCGCCGTCCCACAATAACGATCTGTCAGTACTTCAATGGGGTATCGCAATGCCCTATTTGTTATTCTGTCGAAAAGTGGTGTGTCCAGTAAATTTGTTAATAGAATAATCGCTTTCTACAAAATAATTCTGAACATTTAAATACTGTTTGTTGCGAAGAACTAATATATATGCAAGTATGTATTAGGTGTTGCGATCCTAGTAACAGATTAGTTAAGTTGTGACCAGAAGAATAAACCAAAGGCAGCATGAACGGAAAGTATAATCTCATGCACATTCGTTTCGTGCTTACTGGCGACTCATCAGTAGGAGCCGATATTACGCCCTTTAACCACTATATATTTGGTAGAAGAATGTGGAATAATAGGACGGTACAATCTCCTAGACGAATGTGTAAACCTGTAATAGGGAAGCTAACATAATCTAAAGTCAACGACAATGCGACTTCAATGCTAACTCACACTATATAATATATATACCGAGTCTGTAAAGGATACTAATACTATAGCTATTGTGTTAGTAACTGATACCTTTTTTGAAATCGATGAGTACCTGGATACTAACACTATGGTTTCCGAGTCGTTACATGATACCAACCTGATGGATATCAATTTATGCTAAAGTTCACCCAAATTGAGAATTACAACAATTTCCGAACACCTGTTACTCCAGTTAAATCCATACACTCTGGCCTTCATCGATATCAGTTATCACATTTCGCGGTAAGCATGACATCATTCAATTCAATATATTACAGTTAAATACTGTTTGTTGCGAAGAAATAATATATATGCAAGTATGTATTAGGTTTTGCGAACCTAGTAACAAATTAGTTCAGTTGTGACCAGAAGGATAAACCAAAGGCAGCATGAACGGAAAGTATAATCTCATGCACATTCGTTTCGTGCTTACTGGCGACTCATCAGTAGGAGCCGGTATTACGCACTTTAACCACTATACATTTGGGTGAGGAATGTGGAATAATAGGACGGTACAATCTCCTAGACGAATGTGTAAACCTGTAATAGTGAAGCTAACATTATCTAAAGTCAACGACAATGCGACTTCAATGCTAACTCACACTATATAATATATATACCGAGTCTGTAAAGGATACTAACACTATGGCTATTGTATTAGTAACCGATACCAACATTAATGTACCGAAAAGGTCCATGGTACTAACACTATGGTTTCCGAGTCGTTACATGACACCAACCTGATGGATATCAATTTATGCTAAAGTTCACTGAAATTGAAGATTACAAAAATTTCTCAACGAATGTCATTCCAGTAAATCCATACACTCTGGCCTTGATCGATATCAGTTATCACATTTCGCGGTAAGCATGACATCATTCAATTCGATATATTCCAGTTAAATACTGTTTGTTGCGAAGAACTAATATATATGCAAGTATGTATTAGGTGATGCGAACCAAGTATCAAATTAGTTCAGTTATGACCAGAAGGATAAACCAAAGGCAGCATGAACGGAAAGTGTAATCTCATGCACAGTCGTTTCGTGCATACTGGTAACTCATTAGTAGCAGCCGGTATTACTCCCATTAACCACAATAAATTTGGGTGAGGAATGTGGGATAGTATGACGGTACAATCTCCTAGACGAATGTGTAAACATGCAATAGTGAAGCTAACATCATATAAAGTCTAGGTTCGCAACACCTAATACATACTTGCATATATATTAGCTCTCCGCAACAAATAGTATTTAACTGTTATATATTGAATTAAATGATGTCATGCTTACCGCCAAAATGTGATAACTGATATCGATCAAGGCCAGAGTGTATGGATTTACTGGAGTAACAGGTGTTCAGTAAGAGTTGTATTTCTCAATTTCGGTGCACGGTAGCATACATTGATATCCATCATGTTGGTATCATGTAACAACTCGGAAACCATAGTGTTAGTACCATGGACCTTTTCGGTACAATAATGTCGGTATCGGTTACTAACACAATAGCCATAGTGTTAGTATCCTTTACAGACTCGGTATATATATTATATAGTGTGAGTTAGCGTTGAAGTTGCATTGTCGTAGACTATACGATGTTAGCTTCACTATTGCAGGTTTACACATTCGTCGAGGAGATTGTACCGTCCTATTATTCCACATTCTTCCACCAAATACATAGTGGTAAAAGGGCGTAATACCGGCTCCTACTGATGAGTTGCCAGTAAGCACGAAACGAATGTGCATGAGATTATACTTTCCGTTCATGCTGCCTTTGGTTTATCCTTCCGGTCACAAATGAACTAATCTGTTACTAGGTTCGCAACACCTAATAAATACTTCCATATATATTAGTTCTTCGCAACAAACAGTATTTAACTGTAATATATTGAATTGAATGATGCCATGCTTACCGCGAAATGTGATAACTGATATCGATCAAGGCCAGAGTGTATGGATTTACTGGAGTAACAGGTGTTCGGAAATTGTTGTAATTCTCAATTTGGGTGAACTTTAGCATAAATTTATATCCATCAGGTTGGTATCATGTACCGACTCGGAAACCATAGTGTTAGTATCTGGTACCTCATCGAGTTCAAAAGAAGGTATCGGTTACTAACACAATAGCCATAGTGTTAGTATCCTTTACAGACTCGGTATATATATTATATAGTGTGAGTTAGCGTTGAAGTTGTAATACTATGTTAGCTTCACTATTGCAGGTTTACACATTCGTCGAGGAGATTGTACCGTCCTATTATTCCACATTCTTCGACCAAATATATAGTGGTAAAAGGGCGTAATACCGACTCCTACTGATGAGTCGGAAGTAAGCACGAAACGAATGTGCATGAGATTATACTTTCTGTTCATGCTGCCTCTGGTTTACCCTTCTGGTCACAACCGAACTAATCTGTTACTAGGTTCGCAACACCTAATACATACTTACTTAATTCTGAACATGTTACGGTCTACACTGAATTAAAAAACAGCTTTAATAATAGTAGTGGTTTTCGTCAAGATTGTGCACTTTTCTCGTTTGCGTTTAATTTTCCGGGGGAACGCGAGTATTTCGTTGTCATGAAGGTCTTGTTTACAAAACATCTATACGCGCATTTTTAATATACGCTTATGACACCTGGCTTATTAGAATCGATAATTTTAGACGATTCCGGGCATTCTACCACTGCGGTTTGAGTAGCATAGTTCATATTGGTTACCAATAATAAATGAGCAACGCTGACATCTGTAAACGCATTTTTTAATCTGCCAGCAAGTGCTCCTCGTGAGGCAAACAAACAAGGCTTCATTAATTGCGCTGGCTCAGTCACGTTTTATATATATATATATATATATATATATATATATATATATATATATATATATATACACGTCGATTTCGCAGTGGAGCATTATTCTCTAAGCCAACGCCAGATTGGCTTATGAAACAGTGGGAACCGATTTTGACATGACAGAAAAAATTAAAAGCAACTACATTCAAATTGAGTAGTATAGGACTTGCTCGTCAACCAGGGTGGAATCCACGTATGCATTGAAGTGCACGGTCTGAAACCCAGTGCGATATGGCATCGAACCGATTTCAGTGCAGATTTTATTTCAGATTTATAATCGAATCGTCCTCTTTTTCTTTTCTTAGTCGGACACAGGTAACTTTGAGTTTTGGGCGGTATTTCAGACGTCGCCTCGCCTTAAATCGTACTTCGCAACAATAGTGTGTCTGCAGAATTCCAGTTTTCCTCGTTTATGTGTGTTACTTAGATAAATATCTCAATCTTAACTAGATCCTCATCTTCAAAAATCATTCTTTGTTAACATTTTCTTCCTCTGCATTATAGTTCTTATGATATTTAATACCAGTTTTTTAAAGTATTTTATAATTACGTGTTTATCAAAATGAAATTTTAATCTTATTTTTCATTATTTTATTCATAGTAATGTAGTGACTCAAATTAATTAGCTGATATTTAGTGAAAAATAAGTTCAAAACTTAAAACGCTGAGCCAATGAGAACGCGCAACTTTCTTTTGACCTATTACGTGCGACCACATCTATATTAGAGCAAAGCAAATACCACGCAACAGATTCTGCTCTGCTCACTACCTGTGATTTCTGTCGCCTTTTATGCTGCACTGACTATCTACGGCGGCTGTCCTACCTGCGTTTAACACGTTGTGTCACTAATTCGGCTCGTCTTCATTCACGCCAATGTTCTTGTTTTTGTGCATCCAGCCATACGTAATCAATCATCTATTAATCGGATTTATACGTGTGCCAGCCATCTCGGTGTTGCCGCAGACCTTTAAAAGTACAAGTCAAGGTCTTCGAGTAGCATCTAACACATCCTGATTCGTCAATTCTAACTTTTCATGTGCATCTGATCAAAGGATCACCAGCCAATGAAGAGAACACAAAGAGCAGGTAACTAGAAGAAATTCTAGCCCTATTAAAGGCCATCAACAGTAACTTTTCCTTCCATATCCATATTTTGTTTTATTAGTAGATTTGCACGGCAATCTGGTGGGAAAGTTACAATAATTTGACAATGAAGCTTAAGCTATTAAAGGTTGTGGCATTGCTACCTATCATCATGATGATAATGATGATGAAGAAGATGACGAGGAGCCAGGCCATAAATTTAATTAAAATTTTTATAAGCCAAAAAACAAAATAAAGAATTGCTTTCAATGCAGAAAACTTTAAGCGTTAGAAGTTCAAGGGCGAAGTGCAAGCTTCAGTTCACTTAACGCATGGCGAAAGTTTATTTTAAAATGTCAACAAATATCCACCGCCAAATTTTAATTATAAAGGACTGCATTCCCTGGGAAGGTCAACTATAACGGGGCAAATTCTCGAAATAAGACACAATATACACAGACGATACTTATCCATGTTTCGACTGTGAATCAGTTTCTATCAGGTAGCAAACACAAGCTAATAGCATTAGGAAATTCTACCTTTATGAGTGGCTTTTAACAGGCTTCAAATTTTCAAAGTTAGTAACAACAAATTATAAAACGTGCTCCACCAATAGTAACATTCGTATTGTTGCCAATATCCCAATAAACTTAAATAGAATAGTTTAATCTGCGACTGTTAATCAGTTATTGACTCACACTAGATATAGTTAGATGTTCCTAAGATATTATCTAAATGAGTGATACTTATTTGCTTCATAATATTACTGCTTACTTTTGGCATTTGACAAGCGTAAAATCTGTGCACAGTCTCGTTTACTTGCTCGAGTTCAGACTTGTCTTCAGGCCGTCCAATCAGTGACTGGTAACACTGAGCTAGCAAAATAATTGCGTTATCCACACGAGCTGACAGATGTGTGCGGAAGTTAGTCTCACTGCCACTTGGAGTGCTGTTGAGCGGACTTGAAAGTTTTAGAATTAGGTCTTGGCTTTCGTTCAGGCCAGTGGAAGCCCAAATTCCAGCTATTGCTTGCAGAGCGTAGAATAGGCGGCTGATGATATGATGCACCACAGCAACATACGACTAAAAATAATTTTAACAAAAATCCAAAACTATTTCCGTTTTATTCTCCTCAATTCTCTGAGAAAAATGGCAATGGCAATTACTCATTGCATTTATGATCAGAATCATTATTTTAAGCAGTTTTCTAATTGCACATCTCAGCAGCCAGTCTTTGTTTTATGTTACAATTTGTACAGTAGCTTCAGACGTAGTTTAGCTTTGCTGTACAACGTAAAACACAAAGTGGATCTCAGGTAAAACATAAAATATACCATTGCGTTAGGAGAAAAATGGCAATCGAACATAATTGATTAGCAACTGTATCGTTACCTAGCCTACTAGAAACAGGAAGGAAGACCAACGGCCCCATAAAATGCTTTGGTAGATTCCGACAAGATTGCCTAAATTTAAAGGCAATATTAAAGAACTTCACAATAACTAGGCTTCTTCGTTAAGTCAGCGTTGATAGTAGTCTTTCTTCTTAAATTAGCTCAAGTTAGAGCAAGTTAGCACAGTAAGCCATGACAGTAGAGTGAAACATCATCAACTTGTTAAGACTGTAATTTTTATATATAATCATATATCCCGCTGCATTACTCAGCTGTTACAGGCTGTTTAGATGATGCTCAATTTAAATGAGGCGAGCACATATTCAAACGCGTAAATTTAATTCAGAATTATGGTATAATTACGACAAAAATCACTTATCTTGTTATGATTATTTGAGTTTGGTTTTTATTTGATGAGCTACACTGGAGTCGTTACACAACTGCAAGCTTTTCATACCAGGCAGCCAATTGACAAGAGGCCAAAGTAACAGTTCCAAATCCACATTCGCAATTCAAGTTCTAAGCGGTTTTTATCGTGTCGTTTTATAACCTTGTCTCAACTCAATATATAGTTAAGAATTTTATTCCTTTGATCGTTTAAACAACTAGGTGAGACTAGGTTATAAAGCAATAGTTTAAAAACGGCTCCCTATGTCACCTTGCGTTTAATGTTATCTAACCTAGTGTATTTTTTGTCCAAATGGCCTCGTGGTTATTTATATTAAAGCGAAATACCAATAATCACTATTCTATCCTGTTTGGCAGTTTAATTGCCATACGGCAACGAAGCGCTACAATTCAAAGCTGATATAATGTTAACCATGAGACTCAATATTGCTGAGATTTTTTAGGTTAGATTGAATTTCATCATAAATTCGCCTTTTGAATTTTGATTTATAACCATGGTTCAGAAGATTGACAGAACAGGCAAAGTTTAAAACTTTTCCTAACAAGCCTTTACTATATGCCTTTACTATGGTGATAACAATTTATGGCAAAAAAGCCAAAAAATTATAAATAATTATATCAACACTAGAACAGAAATATAGAGCTATAGTCATAACTTTACAGATGACGCAAATCAGAATATCAACCATGAGGAAGATAAAAAAGATGTTTATTTTTTGCCAAGACTTTGACAAATTTCATTACTCAAGAAATATAGTCTCTACACTATGGATACAAAATTTTCTGTAGCAAATAGCAAATTTGTACAGTAGAGATATAAGGAAAATGACCACATATGCTTACACGTTAATGTACACCACTTAAGCATATATGCATGCAGGTTTACGTATAATTAGCATACATCCTCATCATGTCAATCAAGATAACAAGTATTGAATCCGTAGTAAATAATAATGCTTCACTGTGACAACTAGAATTATGTACTGTAAGCATACATCATAAACAGCAATGTCAAGAAAACGTTCCTTGCAGCCAAACAGTCCAACATTTTTTGTTTATAGAACAAAACTCCAGCAGAAAATAAATGTAAGGGAAAAGATCCTTGCAGATGAAATGTCCAATATTGTTTGTTTATAGAAAAAAACGCCTGCAGAACATAAATATAAAGGAAAAGTTCCTTGAAACCGAACAGTCAAACATTGTTTATTTTTATACAAATGCGACAGAAGGTCAGTGCGATATGCAGGTCAGACTGGTTCTTTGCTAAAGAAACGAGTTGAAGTAGATTCTAGACTAAATAAAGCTCACAAAGGAGAATATGTTTCCAGGTGTTTTTATGCCAAAAAGAAAAGAAATGCATAGTGGAAACTATTCTAAGTGATATTCTTTATCCTAAGAAAAAATAAATACGAAGCCTTATGGATAAACAAATTGCAGCCGGATTTATGTAAGCAGAAGAAGCACGTACAAGCATTGAACTTGAACTGGATGTGACGCACGCAATTTGATTGGTTTCTATTTTTCACACTCGCTTTGTTCACATATTTCTATCTTGTTTTGCTTTCCAATTTATATATAAAGATATGTTCATGAGTAGATATTTGAGAAGACCATGAGAAAGAAAATTTTCTTATATCTGATAAAATTTCTTTTTGTTTTTGCACATAAGAAGGGTACAATGAATTTTATTAAAGCTCGCATTTCAAAAGGATATATATATATATATTTATATATATATATATATATATATATATATATATATATATATATATATATATATATATATATATATATATATATATATATATATTGATTTTCACAATCAATTGCAGCAGCAGTAGTAAAAATGGCATTATTGGTGGTTTTCATTATTCTTCTGCCACGTAGGACAGAATGAGTTGATTAATCAAAAGTTATCAATGATTTAAATTATACTATCATTGATTGTGCGAAAGGTGAAAAAATTCATTGAATTTGGGTCGCCAGTTAAAAATGAACGCCAACCACACTTTTATTTAAAGTGATATTGACATAAAAACCAATCCAATTATATATATATATATATATATATATATATATATATATATATATATATATATATATATATTTGTCTGTATAAATTAAGCATCGCATAGTGTAGAAAAGACAATTCATCCTGTAGACCAGTTTCGTCGTTATTCGGTATTCTTCCGTAAATTTCCAGAATTTATTAAATTTATATCGATAAATGTATGTATATAATGATACGTGTTTATATCGAAATCTCAACCTTAATTTAAATAATTGTTATTATTAATCCCATATGGATATGAGTTTATTCCAAACTTTCTAACTTGGTTTATAAATGGCTTTAATGCCAGTGGAAGATTTCGTTTCATTAATGGGGAAAATGGTACGGAGAAGTGATGCATAACCAATTGACAATACTCATGATGAATTGCATAGTAAATATTTAAATTAAGTAACTTAAATGAAGGCCTAAAAAAGTATAAATTCTTCAAAACACAGTTATAAAAATTTACATAGAAATATCAACGATTTTCTATGAAACTCAATCACGAACAAAAGCATTAATAAAATTTGATTTATCATTAATCAAATTAATTACCTGGTTATGTGAGGTAGCGGTTATCGATAAAAGACCAGTTTTCAAAGCTCCACTTAGTTGATAAAGAATTGCTTCTATGCATTCGAAGAGACTAACTTTGGTAGCTGGTAAGCAACAGGAAACGAGGTCGTCTCCGGTGATCTCTTCAACCAATTCAACGACAACTCCTAAACAGTTTACATTCTCTGACTGTGTGACATTTTCGGTGATGCCTTAAGAGAAAATAGAGTTGAGAATGTTCATAATAGTAAAAGTTTAATACAGGCCTATAGTACTGATATTGGAAACAAAAAAATGTATGAGATAACAACGCCATATGACTATAATGCTACATACTATCACCAGAAAGTTATATTGGTTGTACTATACACAAAAAGAAAACGAAAATTATAACATATCATCAGTTAAGCTTGATCATAACACTGAGCCCAATACCAGGTTGCCAAATATCGAAAATGGTTCTCGTAAACGATCATTCATTATACCTAGGTTAGGTTTTAACGTAGGCGGATTTAATATGCGAACATTAAAACAACTTGGACAGCAAATATATATTGCTTGTACGTTGGTTAAGTTAGAAATCGACATATGTTCCGTATATGAAACCAGAATACAGGATCCTAGGTGTATTACAGAACTGGTTGCACCATCCCTATCTACGCGTTATTGGCTTTGAACATCTGGTTCCACAGAGTTCTCTCAAGCCGGTAAATGGGGCGTTGGTATTGCTCTTAGCACGCGAGCTCAAACTTGCTTAATTGAATGGATTGTGCAGCACGTTTAAATACATCTACTAGAACAAAAGCAAAAAACCGTTATCAGCGTTGCCTCTTCGTTGTATCTGTATATGCTCCTACCGATTGCAGCACAGAAGAAAGCAAGGACGCCTTTTACTACGAAATAAGCTCCTTACTAAGTAAAGCACGAGGTTCAGGTATAGTCCTGGTTATGGGTAACATGAATGCTCAGGTTAGGCACTCATGTAACACAGAATTTCATTTAGGTGGACGATACACTTTAAGCTCGAGGCGCAACGATAATGATAAACGGCTTTTGGATAGCTGCGCTCAACATAGACTATATTTACGTAGTACAAACTTCAGACGTAGTAAAATACTGTTTGTTGCGGAAAACTAATATATATGCAAGTATGTATTAGGTGTTGCGAACCCAGCAAAAAATTAAATCAGTTGTGACCAGAAGGATAAACCTAAGACAGCATGAGATTAAACTTTCCGTTCATGCTGTCTTTGGTTTATCCTTCTGGTCACAACTGAAACATTTGTTGGTGGGTTTGCAACACCTAAAATATACTTGCATAAATATTAGTTCTCCGCACAAAACAGTATTTAACTGTTATATATTGCATTCAATGATGACATGCTTACCGCGAATTGTGATAGCTGATATCGCTCAAGGCCAGAGTGTATGGATTAACTGGAGTAACAGGTGTTCAGAAATATTTGTAATTCTCAATTGCGGTGAACTATAGCATAAATTGATATCCATCATGTTGGTACCATGTACCGATTCAGCAACAATAATGTTAGTACCATGTACCTTTCCGGTACTGCAATGTTGGTATCGGTTACACAATAGCCATAGTGTTAGTATGCTTTACAGACTCGGTATATAAATTATATAGAGTGAGTTAGCTGGAAGTCGCATTTTGGAGACTTTATATGATGTTAGCTTCACTAATATAGGTTTACACATTCGTCTGGGAGATTGTACCGTACTATTATCCCACATCCCTCACCCAAATATATAGAAATTAATGGGCGTAATATCAGCTACTACTGATGAGTCGCCAGTAAGTACGAAACGAATGTGCATGAGATTAAACGTTCCGTCCATGCTGTCTCTGATTTATCATTCTGACTTAGTGTAAGACATTGTAGTACATGGCGTCCTCCAGAACCCGGGCAACGGTGGACTCAAATAGATCATGTAGCAATTAGTTATAGATGGTGTGGTTGCATCCAGGATAGTAGTTATTTTGGATCACTTTTTTGGATGTCGACTCGGACCATGCCCTTATCCGTTGTGGATTTGCACTACATTTTTCCGGGCAAATAATAAAGAATAAATCCCAAATTGATGTAAGCACACTCGAACAACCGTCCTTACAACAAAATTATGAAAATATTCTAAAGGCTAATCTAACTGGTGTGGATGGCGAAGATTCGAATATACTTTGGTCCAAGATAAGTTCTACTATGCACAATGCAGGTACTACTGTATGTGGCATTACAGGCCCGCGTAGAAATAATCACTGGCTCTCTGTAAAATCTATGGAGATACTCGATATAAGGTGCCAAATTCCACCTGACTCGACTCTTAATAATACCCGTCGCAATATATGACGCCAAATTAAGTGCAGTCTAAAAGTCGAACTCGAAAACTTTTGGACCAGAAAGCCTAAAGAAATAAAAGTAGCTTTCGCGTAAGATAATAGTCACTGTTTGTTCCAACTTATTCGCACAACAGGTCCGAGAAAGTTAAAAGTTAGTGAAACTATAAATGATAGTAACAAAGATTTAATAACCGATAAAATAAGTCATCTTGACAGGTGTGCTAAACAAAATTGAGATCAATTTTCTTGGCCACCCGCGTCAGTTCCGATTCCCGAAAGCTTGTCTGCATCAACATTGTGGAATGAAAGCCCCGAAGAACCATCCGAGTTAGAAGTACGCGATGCAATCCTGTCTCTTAAACGCCGCAAAGCCTCAGGCCCCGATGATTGGCTTCCAGGATTGTTTAAGGATAGTGGCGATATAATTTCAGGAGCGTTGACCAAACCTTTTCATACTATACGAATGAGGAAACCGTACCACTTGATTGGAATGAGTCGATCATCATTCCATCTTCCAAAAAGGCAATCTTAATTCGTGCGATAACCATCGTGGTATAAGTTTGACTCCGGTCGTATCTAGGTTATTTGCTTCGATTATTGTACATCGTCTTAGCGCTTCAAGTGAATCACATACAAGAGAAGAACAGACCGGATTCCGCGGAGGACGAGGTTGCTCAGATAATATTTTTACGTTAAGGCAATTTCTCGAACAGAGACATTTATACCATCGTCCAACAATATTATCATTTCCAGCCACACAAAAGTGAAGTGACTAATGTTTCACTGCCATATAACCATAAGGAATGAAAAAAAGTATATAAGTGAATTTAGATAAATTATTATTGAGATTTATGAGAGAGGGAGGGGGGTAGAGAGAGAAGGAAAACCTTGCTACTATGAGTAAATTTATCAGTATAATTCACAGAAATGAGGCAAACTAAACCTCTCCACAACACCATTATGGCCAAGTTAGCATTCCGGAAAGGCGACATCAACAACAAAGCTTCCTTGCGGATTTCACTGTATCACGTCATAAACAAACCGAACCTCGCAGCTAACTTTGCCCTAAAAGAAAGTTACGAAGATGATTCTACTATACATCTGCAACAGAAACGCCACTGAGCTCGATTCGCTGCCATATCGCTAAGGGTTTCTAGCCAAGAACTTTGATGTGCACGAGGACCCCATCCCGGCAGACGAGTGGATCCTATACTACCCAATTTGGATGTAAGTGACTTTAATTCTTTCTTCCATGTCAAAATCTGCCCACCTTGTTTCTTACGCCAATTTGGTGCTGGATGAGAGAACAGAGCTCTATTGGGCAATCGGAATGAGGGCATACGCAAAACGTGGCCGAGCCAAGGAAGTTGATGGAGCCTTATTTTGCTTTTCTGAAGACGAGCACTTATTCTCAGATCCAAGAAATACGTCTACGGATGTCAACGTTAGTTATTCGTTGTTGGTAACCAACATGTGCTATGCTATTATTACATAAATCAGGTTACGGTCTTGATATGAAACACCACAACCCATTAATTGCCCTTATGCTATACTTCTTAAACAACGATGATCGAATGCCTGTAAGCGTCTCAGATCATCAACTCTTAGAGGCCAAGTTTCACTAGCGTATAGTAAGACTGCGCGTGCAGATGCATTGTAAACACGACCTTTAAGGCAAAGTGAAATATTCGCGTTTCTCCGTAAATGACGAAGGTTCGAGAAAGCTACTCTAGCTTTCGCGATCCGTATTCTCACCTCGTCGGACATATTGCCTACGTTATTGATAGAGCTCCCAAGATATGTAAACTTGTCGACTATGTCAAGATCTTCATTCTGCAGTCGCAACGTTGGAGTGAGTGGTGGGTGATCCTGTAACAGTATCTTACATTTAGAGGGTGCGAATTTCATACCGAAAGACGGAACAACGTATGCTAATCTATTTAAGGTGGTCTGGGCAGCATGCTGATTGTCGAATAATAGTATGATATCGTCCGCATAGTCAAGATCGACTAGTTTATCTCCCGGGAGAACTTCAACTCCAGCGTCCTGAATGTGTGAGAGAGTGTTGTTCATAATAGCATCGATTACAAAATTAAACAAAAATGGGGAAAGTGGACAACCTTGACGAACACCACTGCTGGTTGTAAAGTTATGCGTTAATTCATTGTAAACCTTAACGCGACCAGAAGTATTTGTGTAGAGAGCTCGTATAATATTAACAAATGTAGTGGGCACACCGCTTTTGGACAAGATATGGAATAAAACATTGCGATCCACCGAATCAAATGCACCCTTGAAGTCTGGAAAGACGACTATTGTGGGACGGTGATATAAATGTCTCTGTTCGAGAACTTGCCTTAACGTAAAAATATTATCTATATAACCTCGTCCTGCGCGGAATCCGGCCTGTTCTTCTCTTCGGATTTGACCGCATTTTTTTGTGCGGGACAAAATAATACATCTTTTAAAATGTTCTTCTCTTGTTTGTGATTCACGTGAAGCGCTAAGACGACGTAGGATAATCGAAGCAAATAACCTTGATACGACCGGAGTCAAACTTATACCACGATGGTTATCGCACGAATTACGATTGCCTTTTTTGAAGATGGGAATGATGGTCGACTCATTCCAGTCAAGTGGTACGGTTTCTTCATTCCATATAGTATGAAAAAGTTTGTTCAACGCTCCTGAAATTATATCGCCACCATCCTTAAACAATCCCGGAAGCAGATCATCGGGGCCGGCGGCTTTGCGGCGCTTAAGAGATAGGATTGCATCGCGTACTTCTAACTCGGATGGTTCTTCGGGACTAACATTCCACACTGTTGATGCAGACATGCTTTCGGGAAGCGGAACTGACGCGGGTGGCCAAGAAAATTGATCTCTAAAGTGTTCAGCCCACCTGTCAAGACGACTTATTTTATCGGTTATTAATTCGTTGTTACTATCATTTATAGTTTCGCTAACTTTTAACTTTCTCGGACCTGTTGTGCGTATAAGTTGGAACAAACAGCGACTTTTACCTGACGCGAAAGCTACTTCCATTTCTTCAGCCTTTCTGCTCCAAAAGTTTTCGAGATCACCTTTTAGACTGCGTTTAAGTTGGCGTCTTATATTGCGACGGGTATTATTATGAGTCGAGCCAGGTGGAATTTAGCGCCTTATTTCGAGTATCTCCATAGATTTTACAGAGAGCCAGTGATTATTTCTACGGGGGCCTGCTATACCACATACAGTAGTACCTGCATTTTGCATAGTGGAACTTATCTTGGACCAGAGTATATTCGGATTTTCGCTATTCAGACCAGTTAGATTAGCCTTAAGAATATTTTCATAGTTTTGTCGGATGGACCGTTGTTCGAGTTTACCTACATCAATTTAAGGTTTATTCTTAATTATTTGCCCGGAAAATTTTAGAGCAAATCTACAACGGATAAGTGCATGGTCCGAGTCGACATAAGTGTTTCAAAAAGAGCGACAATCCTGGATGCAACCACGCCATCTATAACTAATTGCTACATGATATATTTGAGTCCACCGTTGTCCGGGTGTTGGAGGACGCCATGTAGCACAACGCTTAACACTACGTCTGAAATTTGTACTACTTAAATATAGTCTATGTTCAGCGCAGCTATCCAAAAGCCGTTCACCATTATCATTGCGAGTCGAGCTTAGAGTGTATCTTCCACCTAAATGAAATTCTGTGTTGCTTAAGCGACCAGCTTGAGCATTCATGTCACCCATAACCAGAAATATCCGAACTGCGTGCTTTACTTAGTAAGGAGATTAATTCGAGTAAAGAGCGTCCTTGCTTTCTTCTGTGCTGCAATCGGTAGGAGCATATGCAGATACAACGAAGAGGCAACGATGATAACAGTTTTTGCTTTGATTTTAGTAGATGTATTTAAATGTGCCGCACGCAATCGACTATTTAAAGGGATCCATTCAATTAAGCAAACTTCATCTCGCACGCTAAGGGCAATACCAACGCCCCATCTCCCGGCTTGAGAGGACCAGATGTTCGAAGCCAATAACGCGTAGATAGGGATGGTGCAACTAGTTCTATACACATTAGGATCCTGTATTCTGGTTTCAGATACGCAGCATATGTCGATTTCTAATTTTATCAACGTACGAGCAAGAGATTCTTGCTGTCCAAGTTGTTTAATGTTCGCACATTAAATGCGCCTACGTTAAAACCTAACCTTTAATGAATGATCGTCTACTAGAACCATTTTCGATATTTGGCAACCTAGTATTGGGTTCAGTGTTATGATCCAAACCAACCATATTTATAGTATCTAAAAGAGTGTTATTGTAAGATTGAGAAGAGGAAGGGGAAGGAAAGGACGCAGAATCGAAGATAGAGTTGGAGTTGCCTGCACGGCTGAGCAGATAAGGCGACCCTTTTTATACTGCGCGACGGCCGATGCAGTATGTAATTATTGTAAGTTGTACTTGTCATGGTTATATGTGGACTGTTAAAGATAGTCTGCCAACCAAAGCTGATGAGCACTATCTGCCCAGATGCCAGTGGCCAGAGTTTCCTTCAGCAGCCGAAACTTGCCCCTCACGTCTGGAACGCTTGCTCTCATTCCGTCACTACACATTTAACAAAACGTTACAGTGCAGTTAGACCAAACTCGAGGCTTCACATGAAACGGGATGATGGCTGTCCCTCTATGGCCCGGCAAGGTTCATGTTACCAATCCAACAATAACCATCTTTCTATACTTCAATTGTGCATTTGATTCGGTGGATCGCAATGTTTTATTCAATATCTTGTCGAAAAGCGGTGTGCCCACAAAATTTGTTAATATTATACGAGCTCTCTACACAAATAATTCTGGTCGCGTTAAGGTTTACAACGAATTAACGCATAACTTTACAACCAGCAGTGGTGTTCGTCAAGGTTGTCCACTTTCCCCATTTTTGTTTAATTTTGTAATCGATGCTATTATGAACAACACTCTCTCACACATTCAGGACGCTGGAGTTGAAGTTCTCCCGGGCGATAAACTAGTCGATCTTGACTATGCGGACGATATCGTACTATTATTCGACAATCAGCATGCTGCCCAGGCCACCTTGAATAGATTAACAGACGTTGTTCCGTCTTTCGGTATGAAATTCGCACCCTCTAAATGTAAGATACTGTTACAGGATCACCCACCACTCACTCCAACGTTGCGACTGCAGAATGAAGATCTAGACATAGTCGACAGGTTTACATATCTTGGGAGCTCTATCAATAACGTAGGCAATATGTCCGACGAGGTGAGAATACGGATCGCGAAAGCTAGAGTAGCTTTCTCGAACCTTCGTCATTTATGGAGAAACGCGAATATTTCACTTTGCCTTAAAGGTCGTGTTTACAATGCATCTGTACGCACAGTCTTACTATACGCTAGTGAAACTTGGCCTCTTAGAGTTGATGATCTGAGACGCTTACAGGCATTCGATCATCGTTGTTTGAGAAGTATAGCACATGTTGGTTACCAACAACGAATAACTAACGTTGACATCCGTAGACGTATTTTTGGATTTGCCAATAAGTGTTCCTCGTTAGAAAAACAAATAAGGCTCCATCTACTTAGGCTCGGTCACATTTTGCGTATGCCCTCATTTCGATTGCCCAGTGGAGTTCTGTTCCCTTATCCAACGCCCAATTGGCAAAAGAAACAAGGTGGGCAGATTTTCATATGGCAGCAACACTTGAAGTCACTTACATCCAAATTGGGCAGTATAGTTTATGACGTGATACAGTGAAATCCACAAGGAAGCTGTATTGTTGATGTCGCCTTGCCCGAATGCTAACTTGGCCATAATGGTGTTGTGGAGAGGTTTAGTTTGCCTCATTTCTGTGAGTTATCCTGATTAATTTACGCATAGTAGCAAGGTATTCTCTCTCTCTCTCTCTCTCTCTCTCTCTCTCTCTCTCTCTCTCTCTCTCTCTCTCTCTCTCTCTCTCTCTCTCTCTCTCTCTCTCTCTCTCTCTCTCTCTCTCTCTCTCTCTCTCTCTCTCTCTCTCTCTCTCTCTCTCTCTCTCTCTCTCTCTCTCTCTCTCTCTCTCTCTCTCTCTCTCTCTCTCTCTCTCTCTCCTCCTCTCTCTCTCTCTTCTCTCTCTCTCTCTCCTTCTCTCTCTCTCCTCTCTTTCTCTCTCTCTCTCTCTCTCTCTCTCTCTCTCTCTCTCTCCTTCTCTCTCTCTCTCTCTCTCCTTCTCTCTCTCTCTCTCTCTTCTCTCTCTCTCTCTCCCTCTCTCTCTCTCTCTCTCTCTCTCTCTCTCTCTCTCTCTCGGTCTCTATCACTCTCTCTCCTTCTCTCCCTCTCCCCCTCTCTCTCGTAAACCTCACTAATAATTTTTCTAAATTCACTTATATACTTTTTTTCACTCCTTATGGCCATATAGCAGTGAAACATTAGTCACTTTTGAGTTTTGTAGTGCTGGACATGATGATGATGAAGCGTTGATCATTGTCACGTTAGGACGCATTGGAGCAGTTTATAAATCTGTAGTTTATATATACATCGCGAAGTTGGGAGCCAAAAACATTATTAATTAAGTCTTGTTGTTATTTATATGTATATAAAACGATGCATATACTGACGGTGAAAACTGAATTGACAGCTCGAATATTATACAAATACTATAATAAATCCTAAATTATTACAAACATTTCAACACTCTTCTATAGAGTATTGCCATCTTATTTTGTGAACGAGTAACTCACTCTTCATCGTTGGATACCCGGGAAATATTCTTCGGTTCTTTTGCATCTTTTGAGGTTGCACGTCTTTCCAACCTGTCAAACAATGAGCAAGAAAGTTGATGTGGACAAAACGAGCAGGTTCTGGTCTGTGATACTGGTTTGGGCAACTTAGGAAGCCATTTCCAGGTGGGATCGACTGAAGGACTCATCATCAAACTGTCCAGAAAATCAAGAATACCAGTCGCCATTGTGTTGCGCATCTACAAATTAGCCAGATAATGATGTAATAAGTGAGTTAAAGCAATAGTGAAATTTCGTCAAAAAATATATATACATACATCAATAAAAAGGATCCTCGGGTTAATTAAGCTGGTTACTGCATTTACCTGTGCAATTCACCGACTATGGCTTTGAAAGGTCATCCAACGCACCGTTAGTTAAGTAAATTTAAATTTGTTAGTTACTTATCGAAGGTCCACCGCAGTCATCATCATCATCATCATGTCCAGCCACACAAAAGTCAAAAGTGACTAATGTTTCACTGCCATATAACCATAAGGAGTGAAAAAAGTATATAAGTGAATTAGACAAATTATTATTGAGATTTACGAGAAAGAGAGAGAGGTAGCGAGAGAAGGAATACCTTGCTACTATGAGTAAATTTATCAGGATAACTCACAGAAATGAGGCAAACTAAACCTCTCCACAACACCATTATGGCCAAGTTAGCATTCGGGCAAGGTGACATCAGCAATACAGCTTCCTTGCGGATTTCACTGTATCACGTCATAAACAAACCAAACCTCGCAGCTAACTTTGCCCTACCAAGAAAAGAAAGTTACGAAGATGATTCTACTAGACATCTGCAACAAGATCGCCACTGAGCTCGATTCGATGCCATATCGCTAAGGGTTTCTAACCAAGAACTATGATGCGCACGAGGACCCCATCCCGGCAGACGAGTGGGTCCTATACTACCCAATTTGGATGTAAGTGACTTTAATTGTTTCTGCCATGTCAAAATCTGCCCACCTTGTTTCTTACGCCAATTTGGTGCTGGATGAGAGAACAGAGCTCTACTGGGCAATCGAAATGAGGGCATACGCAAAACGTGACCGAGCCAACGAAGTTGATGGAGCCTTATTTGTTTTTCTAACGACGAGCACTTATTGTCAGATCCAAAAATACGTCTACGGATGTCAACGTTAGTTATTCGTTGTTGGTAACCAACATGTGCTATACTTCTCAAACAACGATGATCGAATGCCTGTAAGCGTCTCAGATCATCAACTCTAAGAGGCCAAGTTTCACTAGCGTATAGTAAGACTGCGCGTACAGATGCATTGTAAACACGACCTTTAAGGCAAAGTGAAATATTCGCGTTTCTCCATAAATGACGAAGGTTCGAGAAAGCTACTCTAGCTTTCGCGATCCGTATTCTCACCTCGTCGGACATATTGCCTACGTTATTGATAGAGCTCCCAAAATATGTAAACCTGTCGACTATGTCAAGATCTTCATTCTGCAGTCGCAACGTTGGAGTGAGTGGTGGGTGATCCTGTAACAGTATCTTACATTTAGAGGGTGCGAATTTCATACCGAAAGACGGAACAACGTCTGTTAATCTATTCAAGGTGGCCTGGGCAGCATCCTGATTGTCGAATAATAGTACGATATCGTCCGCATAGTCAAGATCGACTAGTTTATCGCCCGGGAGAACTTCAACTCCAGCATCCTGAATGTGTGGGAGAGTGTTGTTCATAATAGCATCGATTACAAAATTAAACAAAAATGGGGAAAGTGGACAACCTTGACGAACACCACTGCTGGTTGTAAAATTATGCGTTACTTCGTTGTAGACCTTAACGCGACCAGAAGTATTTGTGTAGAGAGCTCGTATAATATTAACAAATTTTGTGGGCACACCCCTTGTCGACAAAATATGGAATAAAACATTGCGATCCACCGAATCAAATGCACCCTTGAAGTCTAGAAAGACGACTATTGTGGGACGGTGATATAAATGTCTCTGTTCGAGAACTTGCCTTAACGTAAAAATATTATCTATAAAATCTCTTCCTGAGCAGAATACGGCCTGTTCTTCTCTAGTGTGTGATTCACGTGAATGGCTATGACGATGTAGGATAATCTAAGAGAATAACCTAGACACGACCGGAGTCAGGCTTATACTACAATGGTTATCAGACGAATTACGATTGCCTTTTCTGAAGATGGGAATGATGGTCGACTCATTCCAATCAAGTGGTACGGTTTCCTTATTCCATATATTATGAAAACGTTTGGTCAACGCTCCTGAAATTATATCACTACCATCCTTAAACAATCCTGGAAGCAAATCATCGGGGCTTGCGCCTTCTAATTGATATATGAAAGGGAAGCATTATTTACTAATGACTTTTGTATGGCTGTGCATGATGATGATAATCGTCATCATGATCATGAATAGTGTTTATACTAAGCACCAGTGTAAATAAGGTAAGAGAACCCAACGCCATAAGCCTGTGGTGTTAATACGACAGGAATCAAGAAACGTAAATTCGGAGACGCACAAACGCATGTGTACACAATTACTATAATGAAGTTTGCGAACATGATATAAAAACCTGACCCATTAATTACTTAAATTTGCCAGTATAAACTGTGAATTGTATAGTGTAGAATGCCGGTTTTGTCCTTATTAGGAACTCATCGCGCACTGTGTGGCAGGATGGTTCAGCGGTTAGAGCACCAGATTCCGAAGCAGACGTGCCCAGGTTTGAATACTGTCCGCGGCAAACCGGTCTACTGGATGAATTGCCTTTTCTACACTATACAAGTCTTAGTTTATACTGATATAAGTAATTAATGGGTCAGGTGTTTATATCAAGTCCGCAACCTTGATTATAATAAAATGGTAAAGTATCAGGTAGCAGAACCATTGGACTATATTTTGGTATTATCCTAATTGAAATAGGAAGGTAGTATACAGAACATGCACTATATAAAAACAGTGTATATTTGTATGCGTATGTGAGAAACGATGATCGTCACTAATGACTACTACCTGCAATCTTTTTATAATAAGTTGACTGTACAAGTATTATAATACACTGCAGTTCTTTTAGCCAACACTACTCCAAAAATTAAATGCTGGTTTCGTGACTTACTTCTAATTCACTCCTACTAGACGACAACACGGAGTTTTCTCATGCTGAATAATAAGGAGTCGGTAATGGTTTTAGCTTACGAGATAAAGCTTGTTTAACGGAATGGATCCATGTATACAGTCGATTTTATGCAGCACACATAAAGGCCTTCATTAATAAACTAAATAGATGACAACAAGGGCGCTTTTTAATCCAACATAAATTCTTTAATAAGAAAAGGAAGTTTAGATAAAGTCTTAGTTATAGGTGACATGAATGTTCAAATTGAGCGCTTAAGCGAAGCGGAATATCTTGTGGAAAACAAATTTTAAACTCAATACGCAAGGATAATAATGAACTATTGTTGGATAACTGTGAGTAGCATAAATTATACGTCAATAACACACTTTAGATTTAGGGCAAAGCGCTGTATCAATTGGCGTCCTCCAGACTCCTGACAATTTTGGACTGAAATTTACAATACAGCAATTAATTATGAATGGCTTGGTCGCATCTAGGGCCATCGCTCATTTTGTAACACATATGCCAACTAACACTATGCATTTATTCGTTGAAGATTTGCACTCACATTTTTCGGAAAGCCAAATATGGCTAAACCACAAAACTATGTAAGCAAAGACAAACAACCACCTTTCCAGGTATTATTGTGAGTAAAGTAGGCTCCAATAAAATTTTCCATTCGATCACTGAAAAGACTGTGAAGATTTTCAAAAATAGACGCTAAATTCCTGTTAGCTCGGCTTAAAGTAATACTAATAGAGCCATTAGATGCCAGCTTAAGCACAGTCTGAAGACTGATCACGAAACGTTTTTAACCAGAAAGGCCAAACATCAGGAAGAAGCTCTCGCATCAGGTAAAAGCCAATGTTTTCACTAAATTATTCGAGCAATAGGCCCGAGAAAATAAAAAGTTAATGAGGCAATAAATGTTTATAGAACTTGATACTGTGGAAAAAGCGCGGATTTTGAAAAAGACTACAAGCGTGCCGATCGAAATATCAGTCAGTAAATACCAAGAATAATTTTGGATTTGTGTGACAATTCTTTCATCAGATAAGAAAGTATCCAGCAACAATATAAAAATATTTGTTATTAACTACTTCCTGTGACTGGATTTCGTTAAAGGGTATATACTTCAAATCCTCTTGCACTAAAAATGGTGTTTATTTCTAATTCAAATTTAACCTTCTTTTTGTCTGAGAGGAATCGCGCTGTATCAATAGTTTTGGTAAAAAACTATTTCCTAAAGATTTAAAAATCCATATAGCCGCGCTCAAACTATTAAAAAATAATTTAAATCATTCAAGTACAATCCAGATTTTGACGCGGAAAGTGCTTGAATCTGAGTACGTCTGCTTCCAAATCTATTGATCTAACCACAAACTACACAAAATTTTCACCTATATACTAACTAATGTATTTTTGTTTCAATCTAGCCACCACCAATCTGTCATTATATCCCAGATAACACGCTACCTGGCGAAATTTTAAACAATGCTTATTTTATACTGAAAAATGTATATATAATGGGAATGGTGTTTATATCAAGAACGTAACCTTGGTGTAAATAATTGTTATTATCGCCTGCGCAACCAATCATCGTCATCATCATGCACAGCACTACAAAAGCCATGAGCAACTAAAGTTTCATTACCACATAAATATACAAAAAAAATAATAATTTAGGCGCACAAATAAGAGAGTACCTAGTTACTATGAGTAAATTTATCTAGTTAATACACAGGAGTGAGGAAAACAAAACATCTATGCACCACCAATATAGCCAAGTCAACATTAGAGCAAGGCAAAATCGGCAATACAGCTTCCTTGCGTTTTTCACTCTATCACGTCATAAACACAACCAAATTTCGCAGCTAGCTGTGCCCAACTATGAAAAGAAGGTTACGAAGATGATTCTAATAGAAATCAGTAACAAGATCGTCACTAAGCACGACTCGGTGCTAAATCACGCAAGGTTTCCTTCCCGAAACAAGGATGGACAACCATCATGGCAGATGAGTGTGTCTTATACTATCCAATTAGGATGCAGTTGACTCTAACAATTTTAGCAATGTCAAAATCTGCACACCTTGTTTCTTACGTCAATCGAGCGTTGGGTGATAGAACAGTGCTTTACTGGGCAATCGATTAGAGAGCATAAATAAAACGTGATCAAGCCAACGTAGTTGATGAAGCCTTATTTGTTTTTCTAAAGACGAGCACTTGTTGGCCGATCCAAAAATATGTATATGGACATCAGCTTTGGTTATTCCTTATTGGTAATCTACATGCACACTGCGTCTCAAACAAAGAAAGTCAAATTTCTTTTAAGCGTCTAAAATTATCAACTCTAAAGGGTCAAGTCTCATTAGCGTATAATAAAACTGCGCTTACAGATGCATTGCAAACACGATCTTTAAGGCAGTGAGAAATATTCGCGTTTCGCTATAAACGACGAAGGTTAGAGAAAGTTACTCTAGCTTTCGCGATTCTCATACCTCGTCAGACATATTGCCTGAGTTATTGATAGAGCTGCCTAGGTATGTAAACCGGTCAACTATATCCATATTTTCACTCTGCAGTCGCAGTGTTGGAGTCAGCGGTGGGTGATCCTGTAAAAATATCTTACTTTGAGAGGGTTAGAATTTCAAACCAGAATACAAAGCGTCTCCTAATCTATACAAGGTGGCCTGATTGTCGAATAGTACTATGATGTCGACTTTGTAGTCACGATGGTCTAATCTACCGTCCTGGATAACTTCAACACCTGCATCTTGAATGTGTAGAAGAGTGCTGTTCATAATACCATCTATTACAAAATTAAAAAAGGGGAACTTAGAAAGTCTTGAGAACCCCACTTCTGGTAGTATAGTTGCGCATTAATTTGTTGTAGACCTTAGGGCGACCAGAATATATTGTGTAGAGAACGATTATAATGTTTACAAATTTGATGAGAACACCATTTTTGACAGAATATCAAATAGAACATTGCGATAGAATGAAATCTTGAAGTCTAGAAAGATGGCTATTTTTGGACGACGAAATGCATGTCGCCGTTCAAGATCTTGCCTTAAGATGATAGGCAATTTCTTGAACAGTGCAACCAATGATTGTTTAACGATCATTTCCATTTAAGCTGATTATCATAAAAATGTATTTATTAAGAAATATTATATAATTAGTTAAAGTTGTGTTAATATTACTCATAGAGGTCTACAGATGCCAAAATTCTCTAATTTTATGTAATGTCACATATTGACGTTTTAAATGTCTTTGTTAAGTGCATATTAAAAAAGTCCTATTTACATTCAAAATTATCAGCGTTCAAAAAGGAAATTAGCAGAGGTCTCATTTATTTTCCTCTCTCTATTAAGTCCAAATTTTCGTTTCTATTTGATGTGATAATAGCGATTTTTCACTTTAATTGCTTTATAGTTGTGTTAAAAAGGTAAATTATATTTAAAAGAAATGTTTTGTGTGACAGGGAGTTGATTAATTACCTCATTTATGCTGCGCGATACAAGTATTGTTCGTTCACTTACCACACTCACATCGATTATTCCGGAACCGTCTCCAAGTCCCTTTGTTAGCGATAAGTCGATGACACAACGAAAGTATCAAGACAAGTGTCAAATATAGTTTAATAAACATTATTTATACTTACTGGTAAATAATTGACTTTCGGTTAATAAGCGTGCGTCATATATGTCTATGTTCCGGTTTCTATAATTGTAAAGCAATGAGTTAAATATTATTACTTGCGTGTTTACGTTCATCTAAGCAAATCTACAAAGATTAATGTCAATTCCTACCGGAACACGTCAGACTACTTGTTTTGCTCTTTTTTTCCTAGGGTAAGTAAATCCGGGAGACATCGCTGATCACTGTAAATATTTAATCACAGATATCCGTAAATAAAATACCATTTGTAAATATCCCAAGCATGATTGTACGTCTAAAGGTTCAAATATGCAGATTTTCTACATATAAAAGAAAATGTTGGACAATGGAAAGAACAAAGAATCTTTTAAAAATTGTCTTCACTTTGGTTTTTTGAAACTGATGAAGATGGGCTAACTGAAGAAGGCTGCCGATAAAGACAGCCAAAATAAATTTGTAAAGTCAGAAAACTATAGGAAAAAAAACCGTCGTAAAGACCATCCCCTCCTCAACGTGGTACGACGGTGTCAACCATGTTTCGATGGCCGATCGTACATGGGCTAACGGGGCCATGGCGGTGGTGTCACCAGGGCGTGGTGGATTTCCGATCGGCAATCGGATCTCCTATAAAATACCACATGAGCCCGATGACGGCACCATGACTCGGCGTGTGTTCCCCGCCACAAAAGGGGACAACAGCCACAGGATTACATGGACTCCTGGACAGTACCCCGTACTTCCGAATGGCGAATGAGCTCTCAACAGCCACCGGCATCCATGCAACTTACTGCTGCCTTGTAGACTGCGCTTGGATGTGCAAAGGCTAGAGGTGCGTCCTCGATCAAAAAGCCGAGTGGTGAGGGGACACCACTTGTACCAAATTCCCAAGAAACTCCATGAAATGTCACAATCTATGAATACCGTTCATGCTACGGCGTCCCCGGTAAGCGACGCGCCCTGAGCTTCCCCAGTGAAAAGCTATCTGGTTTTATCAGCGCGAAAACACCTATTTATTTCGGGTGTTGGAATGTTCGAACACTGTTTGATATCGGCAGCCAAGCAATCACGGCCAAATCTTTATATGACTACCAGATTGAAGTTGCATGCCTGTCTGAAGTCCGACTGCCCGGCACGGGATCAACGAAGATAAAAGTACCGTCGGTAGAATCAACATACTTGATGCATCACAGCGGACCAGTTGACGGGTCCGGACAACACGGTGTAGCCATTTTACTTGGTCCTACAGCGCAGAGAGCCATGATGGCTTGGAATCCTGTATCACCGAGGATCGCAACGGTCCGACTGAGAGGGAAACCTTTTAACATCACTGTCGTAGCCGTCTACGCACCAACCCTCGCAGCTGATTCAGATGTGAAAGATGAGTTCTACGACCAACTGCAAGAGACTATCAACGGAATTTCCAGAGGCGACATATCGTTTGTCGCTGGTGACTGGGACGCACGAACAGGACCTTCTGACTCATCCACCAGACACATACTGGGAAAGTTTGGTCTAGGTGAACGCTGCGAGAACGGAGCACGACTTATCAGCTTTGCAGATGTCAACCATATGTGCGTTACCAATACGCGTTTCCAACACCCTCGGAAGCATTTGCTCACCTGGTATTCAAACGATGGTCACACAGCCAATCAGATCGACTACATTCTGGTACGGTCGCGTTGGATGTCTTCTGTCGAAGATTGTAGGTCATACCGAGGAGCTGAAACTGGCAACCGAGGAGGGTCCGACCACACTCTAGTACGTGCCAAATTGAGGCTTCATCTCAAGTCCTGACGGCGCCGTCAACCTACGAGACGCTTGAATGTTGCATACCTAACGGACCCATCCCGTTGTACAGCACTATCTGCCTCAATCACTGCAAAGTTGACTTCCGCTGACGATTGAACTCATGCCGTAGATAAAACTAATGTGGAGCATCAATGGAATAACTTGAAACTCTCTACTCAGCAAGCTGCGCTTGAAACGCTCGGAACCATCAAAAGTCACCATAAAGACTGGATCTCTGAACGCACGATGCGGGCGTCACAAAAAGCAAGATGCCCGGATGAATAACGCGCCTAATTATCGCCACCTGAGACGTGAAACCACGAGGTCTGCTCGAGCTGACCGTAAGCAGTACTGGGATGAAATGGCTTCCGCCATGGAATCGGCTGCAAACGTCGGTGATTTCGAGGGTCTCTTCCGTCTTATACGTAAAGCATCCGGTAAGCGCAATGCAGAGACAATTCTACGCAGTGCAACAGGAGACTTGATTTCTGATGTCAATGGCAAAATCGCAAGATGGGTTGAACATTTTTCGCAGTTATTGAACCGACCATACAGTGGCTGCTCCCCACCGCAACCACTTACAACATCTACACCCAGCTAGGACGTGGACTGCTCCTCCCCAACTGAGGTTGAGATCGCTATGACCATCCAGCGCATGAAGAACAAGAAATCCCCCGGTGAAGATGGAATACCTGCGGAGATCTACAAGGCATGTATAGGCACACTGTTGCCATCAATCCATCGACTGTTCTCTTCTATCTGGGAACAGGAAGCATGCCCGTCAGACTTCGGAATGTCAATCCTGCTACCGTTTCCAAAAAAGGGTGATAGATCAAGGTGCGAAAACTACCGTGGTATCAGTCTTCTCAACACCGCATCCAAGCTGTTGGCGTCGATTCTATTGAACCGCTTCTGTAATGAGCGGCATGCCCGTATCCGTCCCAATCAGGGTGGGTTCCGCCCAGGCAAAGGCTGTGTTGATCAGATCTTTACATTACGGCGAGTTTTGGAAAATCGCAACGAATTTCAACAACCAACCGTCGCTTGTTTTATTGACTTTCGAGCTGCTTTTGACTCTGTTGATCGCGACTCCCTATGAAACATCATGCTGCTCGACGGTATGCCCATAAAACTCGTCAATCTGATCAAGGCCTACTATGCAGCCATCAAAGCCAGAGTACGTGTTTACGGAGAAGAATCGGATGAATTCAGTCTGCACACTGGGGTTCGACAAGGACGTCCCTTGTCACCCATATTGTTCAATTATGCGGTTGACTGGATTCTGAGCAACGCGCTAACTGAGTTCCGAGGCGTTCATGTATCAAATAACCTATGGCTGACGGATGTTGATTACGCAGACGATGTTGTTCTCCTTGCTGACAGTTTTGGGAGCATGCAAGCCGTTTTGGATCAAGTGGCCCAGTTTTCATCAGCCGTTGGTCTGGAAATCAATGCCGACAAAACGAAAGCCTTCGCCATCGGTGTATCTTCATCTGATGAGTAGCTCACGGTGTACGACAGCCCAATCGAAACAGTCGACGATTTTACGTACCTTGGCTCAAAAATACTCCCAACTGGTCAAGCAAAGAATGAAGTCCGAACACGGTTCGACCGTGCCAGACTTGCTTTCTTACAATTGAAGAACTCACTTTGGAGAAGAAGTGAAATCAGCCCCAAAACGAAAATCCGAGTCTACCAGGCTACTGTTCGCCCTGTGCTACTGTATGGCTGTGAGACTTGGCCATTACGTTCTGAGGATTCCAAAAAGCTTGAAGTATTCGACCATTGGTGCCTTAGGTACATCACAAAGACAAAATGGATGGTCCGGGTGTCGAACGCATCTGTTCGTCACCAATGCGGGGACATCATGCAACTATCCGTCTGGATCCAACATCGTCGACTTCAATGGTTCGGGTACGTACTACGCAAACCCGAAGACGAACTGGTACGGCAGGTGATGAACCCAGGTCAATGTGCAAACTGGCGCCGCCGCCGAGGTGGGCAATCGAAGACATGGCTTGCAACAATCAAATCGGACATGGAACTCCTAGGTTTACGCAATGTTTATGGTCCGCGTCACTGGGAGCGACATTGGCCCTCTTTATGTGCCGAAATGGCTGCCAACCGCCCGGCATGGAAAGGCTTAATCCGGGATATTAATGGAGCCGGCTTATTCTCTAAAAGGAGTCAGCCACAGTAAAGTAAAAGTAAGTATTGGAAAAAGAACAACTGAATTAGTCAAAACGCAGATCAGATAATTTCAATTAATCCAGGTTCGCAAAAAGTCATTTTATTTAAGCAACATTTAGCATGGAATTATAGTTGCAAGACCGTTAAATGGTATAAAAAAATATACGCAAATGAAGAAACAACTCGTGAGGCAAGTGCCAAATATTTCCTTTTTAAATATTTGTTTAAAACATGATGTTATTCCTAAATGTGTTCGTTTTAAATTAAATTTTAAGTTACATGCGTATGGCATGTTTCTTAAGCATGTCCTTTTTATAAATATTATGAAAACTTTGAATAGTGATTTAGTTAAACGTAAAATTTAACTTATTAAGGAGAAAACTAAATTAAGATCGATGTTAATTTCTATTTTGCCCGCAGATGATTTTAAATGCATTGATGATTTCAGTTATAAATCCTATAATAGATAAAAAAACAGAATTAGACATAATAAAAAACTAGCTGATTTGGGAATTTATAGACCCCAAGAAAGTAGTAATTTACTTGCAACTAATAGAATAGAAAACCTATCAACAGTGGAACTTAAGAGGGATCAAGTTGAACTACTTAACCATTGTTTAAACATGGCAATTCCTAATAAAAGATCGGTTACAAATGGGATAATTACAGAGGCTGTCAAAACAAGACAACTTCTTCCAAACAAGTATACGATGAAATTTGAATCATACTTGGCTTAAATGGTTTTAACACATAAAGAGAATAAATTTAAGCATAACTATGAAATTAAACGCCTCAGAAAGGATTTAGTATCAAATAATTTTATGTCTAAAATCTAATGAAGGAGGAGCTGCGGTTTTAAAGGGTCAATTCGATTATAATAATAAAATGTTAGAAAAATTAATTAATGCAGAAGTATACATTAAAATAATTAAAGACTCTACGGATAGGTTACAAGGGCAAGTAAAATTATTAATCAATAATATTATTGCTAGTGATGAATTGGATTCGACAAATGGTAACATTTTCATACAAAGAGATACAGTTGCACCCAGAGTATACGGTTCAGTTAAAGTGCATAAGCCTGGTAATTCATTACGAATTATTGTGAATGTTCAACACTCCCCAACATATAAAATTTCTAATTTTTTGTGCCAGAGGATAAGAAAATATTCCAATTTCTTAGAACATACCCTGTTAAATTCATATTAGTTGGTTGAAATTGTTGATAAATGTATACTAGATGAAAAGGATAGAAGAGTAAGCTTAGATGTAGTATCTATGTACACGAATATACAGATACCTTAGGCATTGGATTATTTATGATGTTTTCTAGTTGATCACTCCTTAATATTCGAAGGAAGTAGAATGACGATTGGACACGTCATGGAGATGATGTGTATATGTATGTCCTCTAATTATTTTAAATTTCAGGAAGATTTTTATAAACCAACTCGAGATGTTCCAACGGGACACCTTTCGTCGGCCACCATATCTTGGATTAGAATCTTCTAGATAAGACTTCACTGAAACCAAAATTGTACCTACGTTTCTTGGATGACATTAATGATCTGGAACCATGGTGATAATGAGATAGTAACTTTCTTAAATTAAGCGAACTTCAATTTACTCTGGAAAGGGAATCATCAAGTGAATTACAAGTTTTGGATGTCAAATTAATTAGTTATGTTCAGAAATTAGAAAGAGATATTTATAGAAAGGATAGTTATTCCGGAATCCTTTGTAATTTCAAGTCCAATCACCCGTATCGTAAGACAAAGTCATTAACATTTGGAAGCCTCAGATTAACAGATATAAAGCATAGGAAGCTTATTGTTAATCCTAATTTGAGGTAAATAAAAGCGGACAAGGGGAGGGGAGAGCGTAGGGTCATAGTATTACCGGACTCTATATTAAGTAGGCAAGTAAAATCGATTGCTTAAAAATTCAATATAAGGACCGTTTTAAAACAAACAATTACACTAGGCAATATACTCCTTAACCAAAAAGAAAAGATTGCACCCTTGGAACCATCAGGATTTTGTGAAATCCATTGCAATGATTGTAGTCTCATGTATTTTGGTGAGATCATGCGTCCAATCTAGGTACGAATAGGTGAACATAACACTGCATGTAAGTATGGACATATTGTTAAATTCGATCTTGCTCGTCATTTAGTGGAGACTGGGCGCACTATTAAGTGGGGTGATTGCAAACGTATAGCATTGTGTAGCCGTAATATGGCGACAAGATTGATTACAAAATCTACCGAAAACAAGTCTAGAGATAATATTATGATTACAACAGATGTTGAAAAATTGTTAGGTTCGATTTGGAATACCGCATTAGCTAACGACAGGAAAAAGCGATTGCCTGAATTGGAAAAGGAAGCTAGCTCCAGTAAAAGATTAAGAACAACGGATTAAGATTGACTTATTAGTAGGCTTATTATTCAAGCAATGGCTAATCAATGTTTGAGAATATAGTCGTCCAAAATTTCAACTTTAACTACCCGTTTGATGTTAAAATTCTTATTGATTTGAACGCTTATTTTTGTATCTTGCAACACAAAGTTACCTATTGAGATCATTCTAATAATACAACATTTCAAATGTTTAGAATTAATAATTAGTCTGACGCGTGCAAAGAGTGAATTTATGTCTATTCACTGCAGTTTCATTTAGATGTACGTAATGTGTATCAAGTATATTTAGCTAAATCTTTTTAATTATGCAAACACATACACATGCACATCGTGCCGTTCACCTATTTCATGTTATGCCAATAATTGCTATTAACAAGTCTATACTGAGTACAACATGAGTAGTTTAACTTTAAATTTTACGCGTGTATTGTTCATTCGGATTTCTAATTTTATCACTCATAATGACATGTGTTTATGACGAGTGGTTCTGAATTATTGGTCTCCCCCACCCCCCCACCAGAACATGTAAGGGCAATTTCAGTTACGTTATTTTACATGAAGTATATAAAGAAATAGTCTAACGCATGCAAATGGTTAATTATTATTCAGCCACTCTACTCTCATTTAGATGAATATAACAGTTACGGAAATGCACATACACACATGTGACACGCGATTACCTAGTGAAAGATCAGTTTGAAGTATAAATATTATAGCCAGAGTAAATACCGTGTTTGCTTCATTAGTTTGTGTTTTTCTAAACTGGTGAAGATGGAGCAATTGAAGAAGCCTGCCGAAAGAAAACACCTCTAAATAGAACAACTATGTTAGTCAAAACGCAAACCAGGTAATTTCAAATAAAAAAGTTTCGAAAAAAAACTTCTCATTCACTATGAATACACTGACGAGATTAGAATATGTGAAAGACTCTTTCAACCAGAAATCACTTTAAAACAATTGGATTTACTTAACTGACGGCTCAATAACTCGTTTGTAGGTGGGTGTTCATCTAAATATGAGATATTTACGAAAGCTTTAAAAGAAACATGTTGCAAGACAGGTAATAGATTAATTACCTTACCCAACAGGGAAAGAGTGATCTTTACGTAAGCTTTAACAGAAACATGTTGCACAACAGGGAATAGATTAATTACCTTACGAAAGATAGCATAAATGTATCCGAAAAAAGTATAACATGAGATGTGAATTCGAGTTTTGAGGTGAAACAATACCGCTCATTAAGTAAATAAAGTTGATGCTAAAATTTAGAAAAATCATTCGGGTTGTAATAACAGAATGTTTGGAAAAAAATAATGGTACTATGATGAAATTGGCTAAGAACTGATAGTTGGAAAGCAAGTAGAAAATGCTTCATTAATAAAATGAGCAAAGTGATTAAATGCTTGGTATTTAACGAGAAGCCGTCCAATCTAGATTGTATGGCCTGGTAAAGATCCATATGTCTATTTTTATCACATACATTAATAAATACATAGTATTTCATTGATAAAGTAGTAGGGTAAAATCTAACAGATCGTGATTAAATGACGAGTTTGGATGTCGCAGCGAGGTTCACTGGCTTACAGTACCATCAATAATGGTTTGCTTAAATAAATTCCAAATCGACTGTCTAGAAGGTCTTTTTACAGGCAGACGCTTATATCACAAGTTATGTAAATGATTTAGTTATGCATGTCTTCAAACTAATTTAAGGCCCGTAATGAGTTTCTTAATTAGCTTAAAAGTGTTCCGATTGGACAACCAAAATCAATTCCTTCTGTCAGCATATTTATGCATTACGTGAATACATCTCCCCTAGAAACAACACATACAGAACCAACATTCTTTTAAAGAGATCTAGATTATTTATTTTCGATTTAGATGCATGATAATGATGAACTGGAGAAATTTTTACTCTCATCGAATGAGATAATTGAGTTATACTTTAACTTAGAAAAAGAAATAGAATAATAAAAGTAGTCAAATAAAAAGAGAGTAATCAGAAAGGATAACTACCCAGTGTTTCCCATTGTTTTTATTTGATGAACTACTTCTACGTAAAAAAGTAGATTTTAAAACCGATGACTTTATAAAAAAAACCTAAGATTTGACTGAAAAATAGGCAAAAATAATTATGCAAACTGAAACAGGTAATTCAGAAAGATTCATACCCGATGATAATTATAGAACCGGTAATAAACACGGTCCTCATCGTCAACATAAAATAGCAATACACCAGCCTTTAATAATTAATACTTCACTACCACATAACCAGGCGAAAAAATAGAAATCAAAATAATTTCTAAACTAAAGGAAACTGACGAAAATAATATTTTAAAAATCGAAATTATTAGCGGAAGGAGTCGATTAGGGGATGATCCAGTTCAGAGATAATTAGCTTGGTAGCACACAAAGGTAAGGCAACTGCAGAGTTCGAGCTTGTGATTGGTCATCCGGTAAGAGTATTAAACATTTAGAAGAAGCGAATTTTATCCAGGAAGACGGAACGAATATTTAAATTGAGACACCCCGTTTGACTATATATGGCGAGAGTTGTAAAAGGCTATGTGAGGTTTTGCGATTCCGATATCAATCTCATCAACCATAATGCCAGGGTTATTACTCCAGCTACCAATAATTTTGATTATGTTACTACGTCTTGATCATCAACTCAAAGCCGCAGAATTGAAGGTAGCGACTGTTGACCCTGCAGTAACACTAAATCTTTTGGAGTCCAGCGCCAAATACATACATAAGAGGCATGATTAATTAAATCTAATTTAAACAGCTTTTCTCATAAACGACAGTGTGGGAACAAGATATCAGTTTATGAATGTATTTAGGCACAGTTAGATGGTGGAAGTTTCCTACAGAAAGTAGGAATTTTATAAAAATTATTGTTCTCAGAGAAGCCTTCGTGCCAAATTAGATATTTAAAACATGTGATGAAAAAAACGCCGCAAAAATATACTTCAATAATAATGTTCGATCGAATGATGAGATTAGACTCGCCACGAAATTCAAATAGAAAAAAATAATAAAGGAACTGGTTATAGGCGAACCCCAACGATAGTACCGGTAAACAAAAACCGAAACGCCGAATATGGAAAATAAATTCATAAAAATCAATGCGCATCAGAAAGACTACCGAAAATGATGTGCTCCTACATTAAAGATTTTCGACAACAAAAAGGAATGGGTTATAGGATAACAGAGTAACTTTTGGTGGTTCAAAATGGAATGACCAATAGGAAAGGCAAAAGAAAATACTCACTCTTAGCCTCTAATTCAGCGTTTGCCGCATTATATCCCGTTGCTTTAGCGTCTTGATTTTGTGCTTCATCGTCACTACTGTCTGATCGACGTAGTGCATTGCTGAGCCTATTTCGATAATCCTCCAGTTGAGCAATATCATCCGAATTACTATTATAATCATTAGAGGCAACTGAATCCCCACTCTTATTATTTCCATCCTTTAACCGAGAAGACGATGAATTAAATAAGGTGCTGCAAAAAAGCCAATTTAAAGGTGCACTTGCCAGAAGACCGGCCAATATGTACAAATGACCAACACGACTGAATTGATTGGCCGATTCCGCGGATCGACGAAGGCCTAATTGAAGTAGGGGCCACCAAACCTTTATCAGAAAGGTGAATCAAAAAAGCATTGAAATATACAAGAACGTTAAAATTAGACAAATAAAAACCAAAATAAATATTATGTGGTTAGGTTAAAGCATAAGTTTAGTACAATATCAAATGAAAATATGAAAGCAAAATGTAAAAACAATAAGTGCGTTAAATATATGAAAACATAGTGAGAAGCGAATAGGCAAATAAAAATGAATGAATAGATGCACAGATAGATAGTAAATAAGATAAATAAATAGAAAAATAAGTATTAAACGTTCATTTTGGGTAAAAAAGAAAAAAATATGGCATACAGAATACAATATAAGAAAATACTTTTGCGCTCATTTGGAATTAAAATATTAGTAAAGCTTTACCCGGTCACTCTGTAATGTACCATTAAATTTGAAATAAACAACCATTGATTGCACCTCTAATAGTCATAAACAAACCGAACCTCGCAGCTAACTTTGCCCTACTAAGAAAAGAAAGTTACGAAGATGATTCTACTATACATCTGCAACAAGATCGCCACTGAGCTCGATTCGCTGCCATATCGCTAAGGGTTTCTAACCAAGAACTGTGATGTACACGAGGACCCCATCCCGGCAGACGAGTGGATCCTATACTACCCAATTTGGATGTAAGTGACTTTAATTGTTTCTGTAATGTCAAAACCTGCCCACCTTGTTTCTTACGCCAATTTGGTGCTGGATGTGAGAACAGAGCTCTATTGAGCAATCGGAATGAGGGCATACGCAAAACGTGACCGAGCCAACGAAGTTGATGGAGCCTTATTTGCTTTTCTAAAGACGAGTACTTATTGTCAGATCCAAAAATTCGTCTACGGATGTGAACGTTAGTTATTCGCTGTTGGTAACCAACATGTGCTATACTTCTCAAACAACGATGATCGAATGCCTGTAAGCGTCTCAGATCATCAACTCTAAGAGGCCAAGTTTCACTAGCGTATAGTAAGACTGCGCGTACAGATGCACGTAAACACGACCTTTAAGGCAAAGTGAAATATTCGAGTTTCTCCATAAATGACGAAGGTTCGAGAAAGCTACTCTAGCTTTCGCGATCCGTATTCTCACCTCGTCGGACATATTGCCTACGTTATTATAGAGCTCCCAAGATATGTAAACCTGTCGACTATGTCAAGATCTTCATTCTGCAGTCGCAACGTTGGAGTGAGTGGTGGGTGATCCTGTAACAGTATCTTACATTTAGAGGGTGCGAATTTCATACCGAAAGACGGAACAACGTTTGCTAATCTATTTAAGGTGGTCTGGGCAGCATGCTGATTGTCGAATAATAGTACGATATCGTCCGCATAGTCAAGATCGACTAGTTTATCTCCCGGGAGAACTTCAACTCCAACGTCCTGAATGTGTGAGAGAGTGTTGTTCATAATAGCATCGATTACAAAATTAAACAAAAATGGGGAAAGTGGACAACCTTGACGAACACCACTGCTGGTTGTAAAGTTATGCGTTAATTCGTTGTAAACCTTAACGCGACCAGAAGTATTGTGTAGAGAGCTCGTATAATATTAACAAATTTAGTGGGCACACCGCTTTTCGACAAGATATGGAATAAAACATTGCGATCCACCGAATCAAATGCACCCTTGAAGTCTAGAAAGACGACTATTGTGGGACGGTGATATAAATGTCTATGTTCGAGAACTTGCCTTAACGTAAAAATATTATCTATACAACCTCGTCCTGCGCGGAATCCGGCCTGTTCTTCTCTTGTTTGTGATTCACGTGAAGCGCTAAGACGACGTAGGATAATCGAAGCAAATAACCTTGATACGACCGGAGTCAAACTTATACCACGATGGTTATCGCACGAATTACGATTGCCTTTTTTGAAGATGGGAATGATGGTCGACTCATTCCAGTCAAGTGGTACGGTTTCCTCATTCCATATAGTATGAAAAAGTTTGGTCAACGCTCCTGAAATTATATCGCCACCATCCTTAAACAATCCCGGAAGCAGATCATCAGGGCCGGCGGCTTTGCGGCGCTTAAGAGATAGGATTGCATCGCGTACTTCTAACTCGGATGGTTCTTCTCGACTAAAATTCCACACTGTTGATGCAGACATGCTTTCAGGAAGCGGAACTGACGCGGGTGGCCAAGAAAATTGATCTCTAAAGTGTTCAGCCCACCTGTCAATACGACTTATTTTATCGGTTATTAATTCGTTGTTACTATCATTTATAGTTTCGCTAACTTTTAACTTTCTCGGACCTGTTGTGCGTATAAGTTGGAACAAATAGCGACTGTTACCTGACGCGAAAGCTACTTCCATTTCTTCAGCCTTTCTGCTCCAAAAGTTTTCGAGATCGCCTTTTAGACTGCACTTAAGTTGGCGTCTTATATTGCGACGGGTATTATTATGAGTCGAGCCAGGTGGAATTTGGCGCCTTATTTCGAGTATCTCCATAGATTTTACAGAGAGCCAGTGATTATTTCTACGGGGGCCTGCTATGCCACATACAGTAGTACCTGCATTGTGCATAGTGGAACTTATCTTGGACGAAAGTATATTCGGATTTTCGCTATTCAGACCAGTTAGATTAGCCTTTAAAATATTTTCATAGTTTTGTCGGATGGACGGTTGTTCGTGTTTACCTACATCAATTTGGGGTTTATTCTTAATTATTTTCCCGGAAAATTTTAGAGCAAATCTACAACGGATAAGTGCATGGTCCGAGTCGACATAAGTGTTCCAAAAAGAGCGAAAATCCTGGATGGAACCAAGCCATCTATAACTAATTGCTACATGATCTATTTGAGTCCACCGTTGTCCGGGTGCTGGAGGACGCCATATAGCACAACGTTTAACACTACGTCTGAAATTTGTACTACTTAAATATAGTCTATGTTCAGCGCAGCTATCCAAAAGCCGTTCGCCATTATCATTGCGAGTCGAGCTTAGAGTGTATCTTCCACCTAAATGAAATTTTGTGTTGATTAAGCGACCAACTTGAGCATTCATGTCACCCATAACCAGGACTATATCCGAACTTCGTGCTTTACTTAGTAAGGAGCTTAATTCGGAGTAAAAAGCGTCATTGCTTTCTTCTGTTCTGCAATCGGTAGGAGCATATGCAGATACAACGAAGAGGCAACGATGATAACGGTTTTTTTGCTTTGACTTTAGTAGATGTATTTAAACATGCCGCACACAATCGACTATTTAAAGGGATCCATTCAATTAAGCAAGCTTCAGCTCGCGCGCTAAGGGCAATACCAACGCCCCATTTACCGGCTTGAGAGGACTCTGTAGAACCAGATGTTCGAAGCCAATAACGCGTAGATAGGGATGGTGCAACTAGTTCTGTAATACACGTAGGATCCTGTATTCTGGTTTCAGATACGCAACATATGTCGATTTCTAATTTATCCAACGTATGAGCAAGAGATTCTTGCTATCCAATTTGTTTTAATGTTCGCATATTAAATGCGCCTACGTTAAAACCTAACTTAGGTTTAATGAATGATCGTCTACAAGAACCATTTTCGATATTTGGCAACCTAGTATTGGGCTCAGTGTTATGATCTAAACCAACCATATTTATAGTATCTAAAAGAGAGTTATTGTAAGATTGAGAAGAGGAAGGGGAAGGAAAGGACGCAGAATCTAATATAGAGTTGGAGTTGCCTGCAGTAGCCTGTTTTCGCTTATCCACCCTGCACGGCTCAGCAGATGAGGCGACCCTTTATATACTGCGCGACGGCCGATGCAGTATGTAATTATTGTAAGTTGTACTTGTCATGGTTTTATGTGGACTGTAAAAGAACACATGGTCGACCATTACTAGTGATGGTTTTTATTCTGAGTTTTCCTTCTCTTAGATAGTCTGCCAACCAAGGCTGATGAGCACTATCTGCCCAGATGCCAGTGGCCAGAGTTTCCTTCAGCAGCTGAAACTTGCCCTTCATGTCTGGAACGCTTGTTCTCATTCCGTCAATACACATTTAACAAAAAGTTACAGTGCAGTTACACCAAACTCGAGGTTTCACATGAAACGGGA
>JAQBSW010003270.1:0-86108 GCA_029291075.1 Eudiplozoon nipponicum
CCAAGAGTCCATGTAATCCTGTGGCTGTTGAACCCTTTTGTGGCGGGGAACACACGCCGAGTCATGGTGCCGTCTTCGGGCTCATGTGGTATTTTATAGGAGATCCGATTGCCGGTCGGAAATCCACCACGCCCTGGTGACACCACCGCCATAGCCCCGTTAGCCCATGTACGATCGGCCATCGAGACATGGTTGACACCGTCGTACCACGTTGAGGAGGGGATGGCCTTTACGACAGTGTTGTAATAACCTCAGCAATTTCAGCACAATTTAACATGATAAAAACAATAAAACATCCTTAGTTGAGCACCCGAGACAACCGCAAGAAGTCCAAAGAGACCACCGATAGAGCAAACCCAGGCCAATAGGTCATTGCCAGCATTCTGGATCGCCCACATGATGGGTTCTAGAGGAGCTTATGCCGATTAGATAGAACTAATCAGGTCTCTCCACCTAACCATGTATATTACTAGATTCAAACAAATTTTCGCGTATTCAAGTTTTTCTGAGTTAATGAACGTAAATTTACCATTTGACATAACATTCGTCAATTTTTTGGTGCGGTGAGATCGTCTTTAACAAAGGGGTCTACAAGTGGACCCTGAGTAAAAGTGAGGACAGTGCACGTAAAAACCTCGCTTTGCAAGACAGGAACAAGTTTATTAACCAGTTCCATATCACGCAAAAATTATTGTAAGGTGTAGAACATGTCGGATGTGAACAGGCACCGTGTTGAAAATGTCATGAGCATATCGCCGAGAAGAAAGAATATTGGACTAAGAAATTTAGGTTCAATGGGCGTTTAACACAACATTTAGTAGAAGGAAACTGGATATATATAGTAGGAAGAGAAAAAAATAATAACAAAATGAGTAATGGCCGTTTTATTTCGAGAATAGCACTCTAAACTGTACAATCTTTCGTTTATATACAACCTTGGTTTTCATTTGATTATTTGAGTGGTAAATCGTCTTTGTTCCGTTTTACATCTATTTCCTATTTGGTTTAATTTATAAGTTTATATGTATATGTGCGTGTATGCGTCACTCTCACTGTATTACAAAGTGATGCCTGACATCTGGTCATCCTTGCTTTGATAGATTAAGTTTTGACTAGGTTTTAGCTTTGTTGGCTGTTACGAGTACCAATATTTTCCCCGTCTGTCGTCTTTTGTTTCGCATTGTTCTACAGTTCCATTCTTTTCCTTGGTAACAGCACAGGGTGTGTATACTAAGTTGTTTAGCGCTTATATTGTTGTTAAATTTCTGTCACTGATAACGATGGTAGTGATGCCGTTTATGCAGATGTTTATTCTTCAGATTGTCTCGTGGTTGTTCGGTTCTTATTTGGATACTAGTCAAATTTTGTTCAGTTGTGTGATTCGTGGCTAGTCAATTAAAATATCACATTGGTGAAACTTTGAATTTTTAGGCCGGGTGTTTGTTTCATATAAAGAGTTTCGCATACATAAAATAATTGTTTTGACTTTGCTTTGTGTAGAATTGATGTGTCCGGAGATAGCCGATTTTCATGACTGTGCCAGGACTTTTTCTGTGGTAAATGTTGCTTGATTCTGTTGATTAACGATTATACGTCAAATATATGTCACCGCACATGCATGAGACTTTATAGACTGTGGATGATTTTGTGAGAATTGATATCCAACCTCAGGATTCTCTGTGTGCTGAATGTTATGCTAACTTTTGCACTAGGAAAATTCTCCTAAGTAATTCGATTTAACTGCCGTGCAATCATTGAGGCAAGTCTGATGTTAAAATCTGTGAACCGCTTCGGGTGGTTGTTTATTAGCAAAATTTTCACCAGGTAGCCTAGTTATTCCTCGATCTTGCGTTAAGTGCAGATCTTGTTGATTCTGTTTGCTAGGCTGTTGGCTGTGATTCTTTTGGGAGATTTTAGTACACTGCTGTTGTAATGTAGATATCGCCAGTGAAAATAGGTTTTCTATGTATTGCTAGTGTCAACTCATCATTTTCTTCTCAAATGTGTTGGATGACCAAGAAGGGAAAGTGTTGTCTCCTCTACCTCGTGAGTGAATTTGATGTCTGGATTGGCTTCATTGGCTTGCTGGAATATTCTGGTTGAGTCTGTTGCATGTGCGATCAAGTGACCGATATTGTAAATAATAGTATCAGGCAAAGAGATGGCTGGCCGAGCATTATTGCAATTCCAACTACTGAACGGAAATGTGTTCGTGGCCTTACGAGCAGGATGTATAATTGGACATTCAATGCACTACCTCGACCACCACGATGAACGTGCAAAAAACGGTTCGATGTTGATCGAACATCAACTCGTGCACTGTACTCAATATTAATACTTCCTGGCACTCAGCTGGCGCAACTCAACAGTGCGACGGGGTTCAAAATTCGTTGCACGAATACCATTTCTGGTCGACACCCTGCTTGGGTTGGACTAGCTCGCTTTTCTTGATATTCGCAAATTATTAAGAGGAGGATAGTTGTGCTACACCTGAAGAAGCACAGCAGGTAATTGCTGGGAGTGTTGTTATCACCATTTTTGCAAACAAACACCACAACAGCATACTTCCACTCGTGCAAAGAGAACATTAGAATTCATCCACTGTATGTAGCGGTGTATGTAATTATATTTAATTGAACAATTGGCAGCAATAGACACACACACTCAAACACACGCGCGCGTGCGTAAAGCACGATTATCTAAAGAAATTCCAGTAGCTATTATGAGATTACCTATCCATAAATATAGATAAATCGGCTCAATAGAGATTACACACTTGCTATATTAATTTTTCTTTATATTGTTTGATGAGCTGTGGGCTGAAGGAGGAACTTGGGAAGGTGCTCCATTATTCTCAAAATAAAAAGTAACTGATTAAAATCACCCATTAGTCAGAACAAGGATAAGGTGATTAGACAAGAATATTTACGCAAATTAACAGTATAGCGTACCTGCTGTTAATTCCAACGGCTTTATGAGAAACCCTGCCTTCGGGAGTTATAGGAATATGCTATATAAACTAACAAGTTCTTTGTGCCATTCACTCACAATACGAATAAACCGTCAACTAACACAATTAAACAATCAATTATTGCCTGAGTAGTGAGAAGAATTATTCAAATAAAATTTGGGAGTTTGAGACATATATATCACAGTATTTATTTAACAAGTCATACGACATACAAAAACCACCATCGGTCACACAAACTGACGCGTTTCTATCTCCCAGGATCATCATCAGGGTACGACGGCAAACTGACTAGCGAGGATCAAATTGCAATGAATATATTAGGAAAGCAAAGTTTGATATGCGGCTTTAACCCCTAACAGTCTCGTATACGTTGTACGCGAATGGAAATGTCAGCTGCACAATTACTATGCAGTCACGAACATTTTATTTTTGCAGCTTTCGCAACATGTATATAGGCTTTACCAATAAGCAATGATTGATTGTGTCAGTGGTGAGAATAATTATTTAAATAAAGTTTGTGAGCTCGGTGAGAAGTTAAATACAGTCAGATTGGCGTTCATCTCAAGCCTACAAACTTGATCTGAAAAATTATACATCCCACACGCCCAATCAGTGCTATAATAAAATCAGTTGAGAATTATTATACAGAAGATAAGAAACCGATGTGTATTCAACTACAATATAAATCAATAGAGAAAATGAAACACATAAAACAAAGATTGCATTCCGTTTTGGCATTCACCTATTCTGCAGCTGAGTTAGTTTTTATTAGATCCACCTCCAAATTCATCTAGAAAGGATGAAAGACAAAATCCAAGTGCAGTCGGCATCCAAAGCTATCTGAAATTGTATCCGGGCATGTTAACAGTACTGTTTAGGCAGATGCAGCAAAAGATGTCAGAATTTTCAGAAAACAAACCGACTACCAATTTGAAAAATACAAATAGTATTGCACATAAATCTAAGCCCTTCTGACCGGACGATGTAGACCGTACGAAGTACCATAAGCGGAACCTTGCTAAAACACACAACGATGTGACCCTTGCAAATGGAATCTAATAAGTAGGCGTTGGTTGTCTTCTGCTCAGAATTCGAGAGCATATAACAGATGTTGAACTGGCTCATTTTAACGGATCCGACAGCAGACTTCTGGCCGCTAAAATTAGATTGAAATTTCGCTTCATGGTGCAACATGTATTGCATTCGAATCTTCGTGAACTAAAGACGGACAAAATTATGCAAATGGATTCATGGGCTTAAATGCTTCTGCTGTGCCTCCAGTAGCTTCAACTGACCGCGTACCAAATAGCACCTGGTGCACTATGAAATAAAATCCTAAGCAAGCCATAGCTTGTCTTGCTATGGTAAAGCCGAAGAACTCGATAGCTACCTCTACTATCACCAAAGCTCGTCAAAACGCGGAATCGTCTACGAAAAAAGAGATAGACCCCGGGTCTTAAGCTTCGTACGCAATCTACTACCAGCCAAGACGTGAATGAAGTACATCACAATTAAATGATGCTAGAGTTGCAAGTTGTATCGAAGCGCAACAGCTTATTTCCACTGTACACTCAGACACAACGTATCAACAGTGGTCATTCCGCGAAGAGAGTACGGGCACTAACAAATTCTGAAATACAATTAACCTACTATATCAAAGAAATTCACAATCCGCTGCTTATTGAACACAGCGTGATTATCGATGAAGTGACCTATAAATCGTTACAGGATAGGCATCGAAGTTCATATTTATAATGAAGTGACAAACTGTCACTAACATGAAGGATCGCAAATCCGTCGGAGCCTTCTTGCTGATTTTGATCGGGAACATAAAATGGTACTAAACTGTTCTCAACTGCAATCCATCAATGATTTCGTTTACCTAGGATTGCTGCTGATACAAGAGGGATCGGCTTCTGTCGAGATTTTCAGATGTATTGGTTTTGCATAATCTCTTCTTGTAAAAGTATGCAAAAAATTTTGGAACCACCAATCTATTTCATCAAGCACCAAGCTCAAGATCTTCCAGGCAAGGATACTGTCGATCCTGGCTTATAGTGCGGAGATTTGAGAGATGACACACTGCAGCTTCCAACGCCCGAAGAGCTTTATTAATGAATGTATTCACTCGATTTGGTCTAGGTCATTGAGAGGCACTAGCAGAAGCAGTATACGAGCCAATGAATTAGAAACGAACGTTATTCGACGCACCACCACCATCAATCCCTGTTATGGAACGTCGATTGAGCTGGTTAAGAAACAGTTTAAGAAGACCAAAGCAACACAGGTAGTTTTCTGGAACCACAGGCGGAGTGGCCAAATATTATAATTCGCGACATCTATTGCTTGATCAAAGCACATCATACTCATACTAAACAAGAGAAAATTTAATTGGCCAAAATCGGTGGTAGTCTAATGGCGAACATGATCGAGTGGAGAGACCCGGTTAATTATGACTTATTTCCATTGGTTCCACTGGTTTCCACCGTGAATGAGATATAGGTATTCGCTAATTGAATATCATTGCTACGTGATGAATGTGATAAACCAAAATATCGCTTTTTATTTGCATACAGTTTGCTGCGGAGAACAAAATTGTATGCAATTTTATATTGGATATTGCACACTTAGTAGCGAATTATATCGAATAGTACCAGAATAATAAATCAACATAAGCATGAACGAAAGGTTTAATTTCAGGAGAGCATACGTTTCGTGCTTACTGGTGACTCGTCAGTGGGAGCCTGTACTACTCTCTATACTCACAGTAAATTTCGTCACAGAATGTTGGAAAATTGGACAGTACCATCTCCTACACGAATGGTAGCTGAGTCGGTATATGGTACCAACAATATAGTTACCGAATTGGTACATGGTACCTACACAATGGATTTCAAGATATGCCAACTTTCATGAAAATTGACAATTAGAACTACTTTTGAAAACCTGTTACTCCAGCAAACATTCTGGACAAACATAGTGCCGGTATTATGTCCCGACTAGGTAAAAATAGTTTTCGCACCATGTACTGACTCGCAAAAATAGTGTTGGTACTCTTTACAAGTTTGATAAATTTTATATATTGTGAGTTGGCACTGAAGTCGCATTGTCGAAAACTTTATATGAAGCTAACACCACTTATGCTTGTATACACACTGGTACCGAGATTTTCCCAAATAACTGGACCAAATATAGTGAGTAAAAGGCGTAGAACCGGCTCCTACTGATGAGTCACCAGTAAGCACGAAACGAATGTGTACATGAGATTATACCTATTGTTTATGCTGATTGTGGTATATTCTTCTGATCTATTTGAACTAATTTGTTACTAGGTGCACAATTCCAAACACATATTGCTTTATAATTTGAACAAAACCAAGGTATACGAATATTTTTTCCTATTTCGAGGCTTGTTCTATAAATAAACATTGTCCAGCTTTTTGTAAAAATTTGTTTGATAATTCTAAACAACCATTTTGCCTCGAATGAAAAAGCGTCTTTTGGCAGCGCAGCACGGAAGCGTTTCGACCTTCCATGATCACCATCAGAGTACGACGGCAAACTGACTAGCGAGGATCAAACCGCATTGAATAAATATGGAAATCAAAGTTAGTGACGAAAGCTGCAAACAGTTAATGTTCGTGACTGCGTAGAAATTGTGCGGCCGACATTTCCAGTCAAGTTCAATGTATGCGAGACCGCTAGAGGTGAGAGCCGGTGTCAACCATGTCTCGATGGCCGATCGTACATGGGCTAACAGGGCTATGGCGGTGGTGTCACCAGGGCGTGGTGGATTTCCGACCGGCAATCGGATCTCCTATAAAATACCACATGAGCCCGACGACGGCACCATGACTCGGCGTGTGTTCCCCGCCACAAAAGGGTTCAACAGCCACAGGATTACATGGACTCCCTGGACAGTACCCCGTACTTCCGAATGGCGAATGAGCTCTCAACAGCCACCGGCAACCATGCAACTTACTGCTGCCTTGCAGACTGCGCTTGGATGTGCAAAGGCTAGAGGTGCGTCCTCGATCAAAAAGCCGAGTGGTGAGGGGACACCACTTGTACCAAATTCCCAAGAAACTCCATGAAATTGGAGCCGGCTTATCCTCCAAAGGGAGTCAGCCGCAGTAAAGTAAAGTAAGTAAGTATGCGAGACTGCTAGATGTGAGAGCCGTATATCTAACTTTGATTTCCATATCTATTCAATGCGGTTTGATCCTCGATAGTCAGTTTGCCGTCGTACTCTGATGATGATCAAGGAAGGTCGAAACGCGTCAGTGTGTGCGACTGGCGGTAGTTTTGCTATGTTGTCCGATGACTGGTTAAATGCATAATGTACTTGCCATAAAAATATATCCAAATATTACATTGCTCTGGTCGGATATCAGAATGTTCTCACTATTATGATACATGCGAAGCGGGGAGACAGCGTAAGCTAATCTATGTGAAAATCATAGATACGATAGAAGCAGGGATTATATGATGATGGCTTTCATATTTATTATGATTTTCTTTTTGAGGATAGAGATTACAGTCGGTTCACTCCAAGCAAACCATACGGTCTCCGCCTTACGTATAGTTAGAACGAAATATATTATCTAACCACAATCTATACTACCAGCCTTAAATAAGGTCGTTGGCGGATCGTTCGGACCTACAGCTTTGTGATAGCATTCTATATTTCGAACTCTTGTGTTGTTCCGAAGTTAACAACTAAACACAGGCTTAATCAATGGTGATGTACAAGAAAAAAATCAGATACTTGGCAAATACGAAATTCGGCTCGGTAATGTAATCAAAATCTACCTTGTCCATTGTATTTAAGTGTATTTTTTCAATGTTATAGAAGAGGGAAATAATACAAAAGAAGCAGATAACATTTTTTTAACTCAAATATAAAATTGTGTTGCAAACGCACAAATTTAAGGGGAAAAAATTTTGTCCTCCAGCATATGATTTTCTTAGAAAGTGATATGCATTTATTTGAAATAAAATTTGATTTCGAGTGTTCTTATGATTCAGATGTGTGAAATATCCACCAGGTCACAGTTATTTTAATAATTTATTAATTGTTTGATAAGCGCCTGCGATGTACCGTCGAAGTGCTTTTGACTGTCATTATATTTATTTCGCTCCGGAGATCCTCCATTTAATAACAAATTCTGACGGTAGCCACTAGTAGATTCAAACAGAGCCCTGCAATATTCGTTTGGTAGATATACGCTCTATAAAGGGGCTATTCAAGTTTTTATACAAAAAGTTTTTGACCGTCTTATTTTATAGCAGTAAGTTTAAGACGAAGCGGCAGGGAATTTTAAATCCAGGCAAGCGGCCACATAGACTGGCGCAAATCCGCTTATTCCACTAATACCTTTTACACGCGTAAGAGATGATGCCTAAGATGTAAAAATGAGCTCGAGTTTTTTTAATAATATAGTATCAGGACCGATAGTACGCTTGACTTGAAGACCTTCGAACCCGTGCTTGATAAAATAGACGAGCGATGTTAGAGGTTTACATAATTTATCAAAGGCAGCTGCATCAAGGCCAATAGGCCAGGAAATTGAAATGAGGCCAGTACGTAAACAAACTGCCTTTGTGTACAACGCTTTGTTAAAAGCATATTAATCCGAATAACCTGAGTGACATCGTGCTTAGTTATAGATGCACGCTCAGCGCCATTATTTTTGCACCCACCAAATTTATGTATCTCAACAGGCTTTAAATCAATATTCTTCGAAAATGCCTAACTATGATTAACCGAAAGTGAAAATTCAGGCAGGGGAAGTTTGGCGGCGGACCAAGTCATATTCAAGTCATCCGCAAAACACGTGAAAGCCAATGCCGAAGAAAATTTTACTTTAGTGTGTTTAATTTACCTTTCTTTTTTTTAAATGCGTATATAGTGCTTTCCCACCTACTTTGCACATTTTTACGTTTATTTGTTATTTACACAACAAAGTAGTTGAGAAGATGGAGCGCAACAACTTCCATACATTATGATTTTTTTCGTGCTTGAGTATAATATTTTTGCGTAAATTCAACACTTAAAGCAGGTACGAAAGACACCTGAACTTACGTTATTTGTAGTAAATTTTGTTTGCGTGTAGAATAAATGTAAAGGCCATTGTTTATAAAACCCTTCCAGCACACTGTTATTGGGAGCTTCACACCCTGCTGGTCCAAAGTTAAAATGAAAACTTATTCATTCTACGTGATGAAAATTCGTTGCTTCGACGTATAAGACACGTAAAAAACCACTAGTGTCATCAATTTTACTCACTTTGAGAGAAGCGGAACAACAACACCAGAAATTGAGAACTGAAGCTCGCTGCCACATAATTTAGAAAATTGTTAGTTCATGTAAAAGAACACAAAGTCGTTAATTCTCGGTACAAACTGGATAAGTAAGATACGAGGTTTAGCCTACATCAAATAGTTTTCCACTAAAAGCTGACAAATACCATCTGGCCAGAGTATCCCTTGTTGAGACCAGTCTCCGTCAGGTATCGAAACATGCCATTTGCGCCTGACACGACTGCTGTTATACGGTTACTACTCATTCAATAATAAGCATAAACTGTGCAGTAAAACTTAATTCGAGACTTCGTGTGAGATAAGATAACTGCAAATCGATATTACAAACAATTTCCATGCAATCGTTATCGGTATTAATAGTTGGTGTCCAAAAATAACCAGGACGACTATTTTTATGAACACATGCGATCTAGCACGAGATTAAAAGTTTAAACGAAAATAAATTAATTCACTTCTGAAACCACATAGAAGGCATTTCAATTAAGAAACGCTTAACATAAATTCGAAGATTAAGAACATTAAATTGACTATAACACTCACTTTTCCAACAGATGAACCGCTTTTTTAGGACCACAATGTGACGCACAAGACCGCTCTTTAGGATTAAAATTCTCCTTGTCTGATATCACTCCACTCAATTCTCGACAAAGACTGTCGGATTTGTGCTGAGCAAAGTCAGGAAAATCAACACCTCCATTCGTCTTAACAACAAAGTTTTCCTCTATTGCACTAGCTGTTGACAAGTCGTCGATTTTTTTCACCATTTCTGTTTTTATCAGTTCGTCTACCTTCTCCTCGTCATTCGATAATAGTTTGTCTTTAGTTGACTCTGGTAGTGTTTTAGACTCTGCCTCTGCTGCCGTCACCTCCTCCTCCTCCACAATATGTACAACCTTAGCGCCTTGATAACCCACAAGACGACTGCGCGCTTTTGAGGCCAAGTATTCAGCAAGACTAGTTGGCGGTTGGAAGCCAACTACTAGGTTACACCGAGGCAAGTCGGCGCGAAGAGCTGCTTGCGTAGCAATTAACAAATTGATACAGCCTGCCTGACCACGTCGAAACTCGCTGATCATCTCTTCTTGGACGGCTGACAAACCGACGTCACCTATCAAAATGTTATTGTAGTGGATTTTCTTTTTTAAACACGTGGAAATCTTCGAAAAATTGCCGTTGTTATATTTTTCAACGGTAAACATCCAATGTATAAATAGATTTTTTAAAACACGACTGAACATTTTTTACAAATTCATTTTAAAAATTCAACCAAAAAGGTTCAACTAAATAATTTCATGGTAACTAGATGCTAGAAATACTTTTTTGCCTGTTCTCGCACTTAGCTATCGGCAAGTTTTATCGTAATGCTGTATAAACACCTGCCTAGAGGTGGCTTTCAAGCCGGAAATGTCTCCGTAATTCAAACATCTATCGATGAGTGCCCATTAATTGCAAAAACGGTCTAGTTGATGCACTGCACTATCTATTTTATGCGATGCTTATTTACACTGATATATATTTCTAATTAGGAAGAAAAACAGCATTATTAACAAAGTGGATAATGGCTATTTAATTCGAGAATACTAAACTTCGCTTTACAATCGTTCATTAATATATGTTATGTAAGATTGTAATGTGAAGTTTAGTATTCTCGAAATAAATGACCATTATCCACTTTGTTATTAATGTGGTTTTTCTTCCTAATTAGAAACATACTGCGTAATATTCGAAGGCAATGGACATAATAAGGAGATATATATGTTCTAGATTTAAATTATGCAGTACAGGCAAAAATTCATTTCAGTGACTCATAGCCGTAAATATTTTCCCCTTAACGACCAGCAGACCGATGTTCCACATACCGAAAATGGTATTGTGAATTGAGATAAAGCCATCATCTGAGTATCATTTGAAATCTCGAATTTTTTTTACTGCGCATTAAGTATATTTTTTCAATGGGTAGTGAAGGTATGAAACAAAATGGGGCAGACAGAATGAACGGTTCAGATACTGAAGGAAGACTTGCAAAATAGCATCTAAGGAATTGATAATCAAGCAAAGGACGCTTATCAGATTTGTCTCGCAGATAATCTAAGAAAAAGAGGGCTAAATACATTCATCCCCATTACGAGTTTTAGACTTAGTATACTACTGCAGTTAGTACCGCGCAGAATGAAAAGAGTCACTTTATCTCCTCAGTCTTGCAGAGTGAGTGAGTTATATGAAGCTAACGCAGACATTTACAATTGACATTTCTGTCTTTTCTCTAACCTGTTTCCCCTTTTCCGTCTAACCAGAACTCTATTTTAGGCAAAATGAATAATTAAATGTTGATTAAATCATCGAGTCCAATTTTATATTACGAAATATCGAAAATAATTTAGGTAAATTACCATTCATATATTGTTTTGTATTAGTTGTATTAATTCATAAATACAATGTGAATTGAGGTATAACGCTAAAATAAATCAGGTTTGTACAACGCAGCCAAATGTTATATTTTGCCAAAACTCAACTCCAATGCAAAATCTGGCAATTTATATAGTGAATTTTGAAAAGCAACGAACCACTGGAGTATATATATATATATATATATATATATATATATATATATATATATATATATATATATATATATATATATATATATATATAGCAACGCCCTTCTATAGGCAAATTATAATGAAATTTTTTAGGTATTTTTACTCTTGCGTTTATTGAACCATATTTTTAGTGTGACATTAAAGTTTGTTTGTTGTCATTTGATTAAGTTAAGAGCAGTACACATTTTGGTCAATCAATTAAATTTTCGATAACAATCCAAATGTTTTACTGGACACTCAATCAAATCACACGTTTTCTCGGTTGTTGTAGCACCATTTTCCTTAGTTAGAATTTCAGCGCCAATATTAGCGTTAGCTTACTCACAATAGCTAAGAAATCTGACCAATCTCTAGACTTCATGAAAAAGACGATTAACGTTGTTATTCATTTCTCAGCATGAACGTAATTGTTTTAATTGAACTGATTCTTTTTTGTTACAATATACTTCTATCAATAAGACATACAATAAATTAGTCGCTAGTGCTTAATATAATTATAAAATACGTGTTATAGCGGAGAGCTACAACTCTTTCTCTCTCTCTTTATATATATATATATATATATATATATATATATATATGTGTGTGTGTGTGTGTGTGTTTGTGTGTGCTTTTGTGTGTGTTGGTAAAAACCTTGAAAATCAGGATTCTTCAACACGTTATGAGCAACAATCTTTAAAGTTTTCATTTTATATATAATTTACCATGGACCATACTGTTTCAAACGTTTAGAATGCATAGGTTAAAGGTTTCCAAAACGGCAGATTAGTCAACCTTGAGAACAAAAATGATATAGTATTATTAAACAGTCATTGATTGCGATTTAATTCTCGTTATTCAGTTTGCAGTCTCGCTCCAATAATGACCATGGGAAGTAGAAACGCGTCAAAAAGTGTGTCTAACGCTAATTTTGGTTTGCTAAGCGAACGAACAGATATGTTTATCTTAAGGTCGAAAACGATTTAAAGGATATTGCAATATTGATGAACAACCAAAACTTTGCAGACGCCACATTTCATTAATGAGCAGTTGTAATTCCGTCTTTCTGTATGAAATTCGCAGTTTCCAACAGTATGAGAGAACTACAAATTTACCAATCACTTCCTTTAAATATGCCACATTAAGTTGAATATGTTGAATCGGTTGACATGTTTCAATGACTTGGTAATTTTACCAAAAACACAGACAATATGAGTGACAAGGTGACTAGAAAAATCGCAAAAGCTGGAGTAGCTTCGCTCAATCATTACCACTTATTGCAACAGGAGAATATCTCGCTTCGCCTCAAATAGCACGTGTATAGTGTGTATGCACGTGCAACTTCGTTATACGCTAGTGAAACTTGGTCGTTTTAAGTTGAAGATCTTGCAGTTTCACAAGCATCCGATCACCGTTGTTTGTGGAGCATAGCTCAACGAATAAGCAATAATGGTATCTTTAGGCGTAATTTTGGATCTGTTAGCAAATTCTCCTCCAACAATTGCGCTGGTTCAGATATGTTATACGTTTTAGTACAGCCCGACTGCCCAGTATGAATCCATTTCTTCAGATGAAGCAGATTGATGAAAGACAAAATAAGAACACATTTTGACACAACGCAATAAATTAAAGTTAAAAAGTTTATGTGTTTTGAACAACATATACTCGTTTCTGTATGTCGCCTAGCCAGGTCTCCCCACCTGTTCTAGATCCTCATATTCATAAACCATTATTTTTTCCTTTATCGTTACGGTAAATATTAGTAGTAGAATTATTATTTTTATATTGTTTCTACTGTTTACGCCCACAAAAGCATTAATTTTAAATGGTGATGTTCTTTTGTTTATAATGTCTGAAAGATTGGCTCATCAGTAGTAGTCCCAATTGCCTCAGCCGGGATTTGTATCTGTGAGTATTTGGTTCAGAGACACAAAAATTCTCCCGTTCACCACTGAAGCCACACATTGCACGCAATTTTTAATGCCAAACTCATGTTACTGATCAGCTTCTTCATATGTCAACTAATACATTTTTGTGCGATAATACTACTTACCGGCTCGTTTAGATTCAGCAGAAGACTTCGCATTAACACAAGATGTCTGCTGATTTTCACTTCCGTTTGACGACATATGCTCGGCTGACGTGAACAAGTGGCCAACTCGGACAAAATACAGATCAACATCCCATATGCAAAGTTCGTCGATCACACGGGATAATGCAAATGCTGCACACTGGCTAGTGACAAGCACTAAACCGCTTAAACGTTGTTTAGTCAAATGATCCGATTCACATGTCGTCTTAACGGTGGCGATGCCAACATTTGCAATTTCATCTTCATGACTTTTTTCTTTCTTAATTCGTCCATTGTCAGACAGGATCGCCTGAGGTTGTTCTGACGTGGTAAGACTCCTAGATTTGTCCATTGGAACTGCAAAATGAAGGAGCATTTATGGCCTAATGCAAATATTTATATTCACAGAAACTCGCACAGAAATGATTTTTGAAATACTTAACCAAAGTTTAAAAGATCACGCACACTTGTTTCTTAAATTAAATTATATACCTGATGCCTAGGCAATTCTGAACGATTATTTCACAGTTAGAGTATCCACGATTTCTTTTCGTGGTTAGTACTGGAAAATTGATACAGAAACGTTGCCAGTCAACGAAGACTAGGTCGTACCTCATTTCTAGTAGTTAGTACGAATGATGCTGAAGCCTCCGGAAGGAGGGGACGAATCTGCATCCAGCCGCCACGAAGACGAACTCGATGCTCACATGTAAATTGTGATCAATCGGATCTTTGTGAAACTGATAAGGCAAATCTACTGATAACCTTGGATGCCCTAAATATGATGATCGCACTGCGCAAATCAATACAACAATGGTCAAGATATATTTCACAGTTTATATAAAATCATGTAATTACTTTGGTTAAGATGCTGTTGAATAATATCAAATTGGCTTATGAAGTAAAATGAAGGAAAATACCGACACGGTATATAGTGCAACACAGTTTAATCAAATTTAGATAGGCGGCTCTCACCTCTAGCAGTCTCGCATACATTGAACTTGACTGGAAATGTCGGCTGCACAATTTCTATGCAGTCACGAACATTAACTGTTTGCAGCTTTCGCCACATATACATATATAGACAATACAATTTAAAAATAATTTTATTACAAATTTCTCCAATTCGTCAGAAGCAATTGTTCAACTCAACACAAATTCTTTATTGCTAACCAATTATATATATAGGAGTTAGCTGGTATAAAGCGCGTCCATTTAGTAAAACAAAATACAAATATGTATTATTTTATATTCACTTCTGCGGCTCGAAGGCTGCTTCCATCATTGTGTTAACTGCTTCATCTTAATTCGTGAACTTCTGCGAGGACTTTCTGTTGAATTCACGTCAGCACTAGATAAGACAATTGGAGCGTTCTCTGTCTCACAGTTTGCTACTGCTACAGGTAGAGTATCCATCACATCTGTCCATTGGTACTTGCAGTATCGAAATAAAATTCGCAGACTTAAAGAAAAACTCTACCTTTAACCATTTACGGAACAGCAAAACTATCGTCACTTACACGTAATGACGAGAATCGACCTCATTACAAGTTGTCTGAGCACAACGACAACCTGACTAGCGAGGATCAAACCGCAGTGGCTATATAATTAAACGGACATTAGTTTCAGTGGCTATATGGTTTGTGATTGGCACCTTAACCCATCAATAGTCTCACATATAGTGAGAGCAGCATGTCTGTATTTCAAAAATATTATACACCAATTACAATTCGATATTTGCCGGACAGTTTGCCACCTTACTTGAATGATAATCAAGATAAATTGAAACGCTTAAAAAAGTGTAACTGGCAGTAGGTTTTGGAAGTTGTACGATTTTTTATGATATTTTGCAATCCTGAAAATAACGGCACTATACATTAAGTTTACATAATCAGTCAACTGCTCAATTCACAATGATACATGCATTCTAATCACTTCGAAGCGTCACTTAATCAATCATGCAATAGCTATAGGGTGTTAGCTCAAAGACTAATATTACGCCAAAAATTTAGCATCGAATTCCTTATAAAGAGTTGTTGCTTTAGAATTGATTATTCTACACTTCTCCGGCCTGATGATCGGTGCTCCATTCGTCACGGTAATAGTAGCCGAAATCTTTCTAGTATTTTTGAAATAAAACTGTCCGCGGCAAATTCTGGCCAGTACATGATGAGTTCCCAATAAGGACGAAACCGGTCTACTGGATGAATTGCTTTTTCTACATTATACAATTCTTATTTTATACTGACAAATGTAAGTAATTAATGGGTCAGGTGTTTATATCAAGACAGCAACCTTAATTATAAAAATTGTTATCACCTCCCGCGAAACCAATGTTCGTTTAATTATATAAAACTATCTTGTCTCATTTTAAGTCTTGAGTTAAGTTTTACTATGCAAATAGCACATAGTCATAAGCATTGACGGAATAGGGATTGCGTATCAAAAATGGATGATAAGTCTCGGCAGATAAACGAAATTTCGACTACTGGCACTTCAAAACTTGTCGCTTCGAGAAGGCAGTGCTCTTCGGTTTCGATGGTGATCATCTAAGATAAAGATTAATCCGATTCCAAATTATCCATCGCCACTATGAATAGGCGCTTTAACATTCATCTACAGCTCACATATAGCTATGTATATTTATAGTTGTGCAAACATGTTCTGAGTACAAATTATATGGATTTAGCGAATAAACCTGATTCAGGAATTCTTACTGCCGAGTTAGGCATTCCATATTATTTTTAAAATATAAATAAAAATTTGACACAAATCATTTAGCACGACTAAACTGCAAAGCAGCCAGTGAATTATTTAAAAAATATTTTTTAATTGTCTTAAGCTCAGGCTACTAATGCAACCACGGCGAATGGCTGTAACCACCAAAGAGAAAACCAGCCATCTCATTGACTGACAATATTATGTGCATTATGGAGCAATCAGTCATACCGCTCTATTCTGTTAATAAATGATACACACTATAACAGGCGCAAATTTGCATAAATTTAACGACAAAATAGGTAGTGTGGAAAGGCTTGATTAACTCTAAAAAGTTGACAAAGTCGTAAGAAGCCCACCGTGTGTAACACCTACATCTCTGTTGATGTACGTTAAGAACAAGGATACAAAATGCTCAATTAAAAAAGACCATATAATATGACTGCCAAGTTACCCGGTTTAACAGCAGGCAGAGTAAATGAAACCAACGGGTCGATTATTTTGGATGCGAAAACCTCTTCACTTCTTGAAGCCACCTTTCCTTTCCAAGAAGGTTTATTCTGAGCTGGCAATTTAATGTTAGCTTTAGAGTTGATGACTGCATTTCCCATATCAGTTGAACCAGTAACTTCGATTTCTGGACTGTTGCTACAGTTTTCTTTTTCTGCAGACAAGACGTCAATCCCAGATGTTTTTTCTTCTGCTTCGAGTTTTTTTGTACCCCGGCCACGGCATCTACGGTTTCGAGGTCGTTTAGAGCGATTTGTCGCTGTACTCTCATCCGTCCCTGATTTCTTGTATTTTTCGTTAGCCTCGATTTCAGATGAATTCGTCCTGCATTTGTGCATCATCGTGTCGGCTTCTTGAATGCTTTTATTTTCTTCGATGCTCATTCGAGGCTTTTCTGAAGAACAGTCGTGTTCTTCAAAATTCTTTACAGATGGTTCGATTGGAGGCGGGCTTCTCAAAATTTCTAATTCTTGTTTTTCTCCAGGGAAGCTATTTTGAGCTAAATAATATAAAAAAAACAAGGCTTGGGCATATTAGTGATTTTGTCATCATTTAAGTCATCTTTAAAATCCTGTCACGATAACACATTTAAAAATCAATCATGATTTGGCAGCTCATATTTTAAAGGTGATATCCGGTTCAATTTATATATATATATATATATATATATATATATATATATATATATATATATATATATGTAACAAGTACAAATAAATATTAGTTACCCTATAGAATAGGCAACCCACATGAGTCACTATTTAAATTCAGCTCTAGAAGAAGAATCGTACCGCTAACAACTTATAATTCTATTTTGTCATTCCCTGCGTTAAAATGTTAAAGCCTATCCAGTTTAAAAATGACAAGATCGCCACTGAGCTGGACTCGATGTATTATCGCGCAGGATTTCTAACCAATAAATATGATACGCACGTGTACCCTGGCAGACGGGTGTATCCTATACTACCCAATTTGTATGTGATTGACTTTAAATGTTTCTGCAATGTCAAAACCTCCCCCATCCCCAAAATCTTACGCAAATCTGGCACTAGGTGAGAGAACAGTGCTCTACTGGGCAATCGGATTGAGGGCACACGGAAAAACGTGACCTAGCCAACGTAGTTGATGGGGCTTTATTTGTTTTCCTATCAAGGAGCACTTGTTAGCCGATCCAAAAATATGTTTACGGGTGTCAATGTTGGTTATTCGTTGTTATTAACTTAAATATGCTATGCTTCTCAAACAACGTTTTTCGACTGCCAGAAGGCGTCTAAAATAATAAAGCATAAGAGACCAAGTCTTACTAGCGTACAATAAAACTGCGCGGACAGATGCCTTATAAATACAACCGTTAATGCGGAGTGAAACACTCGCATTCCTCAGTAAATGACGAATTTTTTAGAATGCTACTTTAGCTTTCTCTAATTTTATACTCACTGCGTCCGATATATTGCCAGGGTTATTGATAGAATCGCTAAGATATCTAAACCTGTAGATTTCCCCTCTGAAATCGCAGAATTCGAGTGAGTGGTGGGTGATTCTGCAAAAGTATCTCGTATTTAGATGGTGCGAATTTTATAACCAAAGACGGAACAACGATTGTTCGAAATGTCCTGAGCAGAATCTCGATTGACGAGTAATAGAACGATATAGTATGCATAGTCAATATCGAAAAATTTACCGCCCGAGAGAACTGCAACACCTGCATCCCGAATGTATTGTTGTTCATAATAGCATATATTAAAAAATTAAACAAAGTGGACATCCTTGACGAACGGGAGCCTACAACACCACATACGTTAGTAACTGCATTATGCATAGTGGCACTTATCATCGTGCGAAGAAAATTCAAATTTTCGCAATCAAAATCAATTAACTTTGACTTCAGTCAATCTCCTGATTTTTGTCGGAAGAACGGTTGTTCAAGTTTGTTTGCGTGTAGTTGATGTTTATTCTTATTTATTTTTCAGGATAACTGAAGTCAAAATCTGCAACGAATAAGTTCGAAACGAACGACAATCCTGGATGCAACCAGACCATGCATAACTATTTGCAACATGATCTATTTGAGCCCACTGATGTTCGGGTGCTGGAGGACGCCATATGACGCAACGTCTTAAACTACGTCCAAAGGTTATGCTACATAAAATAATCAATGTTCCTCACAGCTATTCAAAAGTCGCTCACCACTATCGTTGCGCATCGAGCTTAAAGTGCATCTTCGACCTAAATGAAATTCTGCGTAACTTAAGCACCAAACATGAGTATTCATGTTACCCATAACTACGACTATAACTAAAATTCTTTCTCTGCAAAGTAAAGAGCTTAGATCGGAGCAAGTAGCATCCTTGCTGTCGTCTGCTCCGCAATTGGCGGAAGCATGTGCATATACAACGAAAAGGCAACGTTGATTAAGATTTTTGGCATTGGCTTTAGTAGATATATTTAAGCATGCCACACAAAGTCGGCTATTTATAAGGCTGCATTCAGTTAAGCAAGTTTCAACTCGTGAGTTGAGAACAACACCGATGCCCCATTTTCTCTGTTTTTGCCTTGTAGAGAACTGAAAAATTGTTACTACTAACAGCATGACCTGTGAGTAGTACATATTCGCAAATTGCTGATTTTTGTGCAGGAGCTGCACCCCTCTTTAATAGTTTTTTTAGGGAGATGCTGATTTATTCTAGTTTCGAGCCTCTTTTTTGATCTGCCGATGTACTGAGCGTTGCAGGTACATTGAAATTTGTATACAGACAAAGGTGTTGACGTCACAGAGAGGCTATCTTTTTCATTCGTGCGCATCAGTTTTGTTGTGTTGATCACCATTCTCAACTGTATTGATGGAAACTGTGCTTTAGTCGCTCGAATTACTTTTCGTTTGAAGATTTCCGCTGGAAGATCACCTCCAAAGGGAACACTAAGCGTTACTATCTGGGGATTTTTATTCCTCCAAATTGGCCTCGATTTTGTTGCGTTGCCTCAAGTTGTATTCGATGAACCAGTCCGGATAGGCATTACTTCTCAGGCAATCAAGTTTACAATAGAAGAAGAAAAAGACGGATATTTATCCTTCCTAGATGTAGGAATAACGAGAGATGAAGAAGGTACTCTCTCAAGGTCAGTTCACAAGAAATCAAGCTGGACTGGACAATATATCCATTATATGAGTAGTGTGCCAAGGGCGTACAAAAGCAACCTAATAATAAATTTGGGCACACGAATACGCAGGATTTGTTCACCGGACAACATTGAAGTAGAGCTAAATTTGCTTCGCGAAGCGTTGAGAAATAATGGCTATCCGGACTGGTTCATCGATTACAACTTGAGGCAACGCAACAAAATCGAGGCCAATTTGGAAGAAAATCAAACTCCCCAGATAGTAACGCTTAGTGTTCCCTTTGGAGGTGATCTTCCAGCGAAAATCTTCAAACGAAAAGTAATTCGAGCGACAAAAGCACAGTTTCCATCAATACAGGTGAGAGTGGTGTTCAACACAACAAAACTGATGCGCACGAATGAAAAAGATAGCCTCTCTGTGACGTCAACACCTTTTTCTTTATACAAATTTCAATGTACCTGCAACGCTCAGTACATCGGCAGATCAAAAAAGAGGCTCGAAACTAGAACAAATCAGCATCTCCCTCAAAAGCTATTAAAGAGGTGTGCAGTTCCTACACAAAAATCAGCAATTTTCGAGCATTTACTACTCACAGGCCATGCTGTTAGTAGTAACAATTATTCAGTTCTCTACAAGGCAAAAACAGAGAAAATGCTTCTGGCTTTTGAAGCTATTGCAATTAATAAGCTGAAGCCCTGCTTAAACGTGCAGAAAATAATTCAAAAAGAAATTAAATTGGACTGGAACAAAGACATAACTGACATGCCTTTAAAAATAGCCAACGTTTCGCAAAATACGACACATACATCAATTACGGACGCAATTACAATGAAAGCGATGACACACCAAATGACGTTACGCAAAAGGAGTGGTTTAAATTGCGCAAAAGTAGTGGTCTAAATTGCGCAAAACAAAGGCTAGCATAACGAAGAGGAGATTGGTTACGACAATTGTACAGTGGGATTGGATGAACGAATATACTAACGAATCCAGAACAATGGCTGTAGATACTGGTAGAAATAAGATTAATTAATAAATGTTATTCCATGAAGTACGTTGTTTTGTTCTTACATTTTAAAAAATGGTGAAATTAGAAACTATCAATTTATTTAAAAATCGTGGTCACCCTATTCCACTCCATATTACTAACGCATATATATATATATATATATATATATATATATATATATATATAAAAGAAGAACAAACAACGTACCCATGGAATAACATTTATTAATAAAATCTCATTTCTACCAGTATCTACAGCCATTAATTCTTAATTCGTTAGTATATCTGTTTGCGTAACGTCATTTGTGTCATCGCCTACATATATATATTTATATATATATATATATATATATATATATATATATATATATATATATATATAGAATAGAATAGAATAGAATAGAATATCTTTATTTGGATTCAAACCACACATATTCCATCAAATAATAAAATTGGAAATTGTACAATATATAATAAAAAATTATCACATCACAATAATTGTGCAATTAATATCATGTAGATAGGTATATCTCACTAGCTGTACAATACAATATATCAATATCAGAAAGTTCGACTGAAAAGAATAATATATACATCATCAAATTAGGAACAATTAAGGTATAATTCGAGTGTAACATTATGCAAAAATTGAGAACCATGACTAGCAATTGATTGTATGTAATGTTAACTAATTTGAAGAAATAGTGCATAACATTTCAATTATAATAATACAAAACTTGGAAATAAAAATCTCAAGAAAATCTGTTTCCGATAATAATTATCCTTGTCTTTTATTCAACCATGAGAAAGTATTATCATAATCAAAAAAATAAGAAATATCAGCAGGATTGCAGACTTTTTCAAGTTCAGTAGATAAAGTTTTAAAAGACATCTTAGATGGAGGCATTTCTCTAAGCCCCTTGGGTAATAGGTTATAAATTTTGTAGATTTTCGAGAAAGAGAATAACTTGCTCGCTACATTCCCCACCAAAGGAGGAGATATTGCCAAATGTCCAGATCTAGTTCTAACTTCATGACTCTTTCTTATCGGAGTCATATAGGCACCAGTCCACTGGTTCAAATGGAAAACTTTTATACAATAACACATCCTCCGAAACCACAGAGATTGCAATGACACAAACTGTAATCTAGAGGCGTATATAGTGCAAGAAATAGGGACTATGTTTATATATATATATATATATATATATATATATATATATATATATATATATATATATTCTTAGTGCTAATTGCCTCGAATATTACACACATTAATAACAAAGTGGATAATGGCCATTTATTTCGAGATTACTAAACTTCGCTCTACAATATTTCATTTATATTCATTCTAGGTTTTCATTTGATTATGTGGGTGGCAACAAATCTGACTCGGTTTTACTTCTATTTCTTATATTGGCTGATTGGTAAGTGTGTATTCGTTTGCGTTTGTGTGTGTGCCTGGTTGCATGTAAAAGTCATTTTCGTTGTATTGCAAAGTGATATCTAAGATCTAGTGATTACTGTATTGATGGCTTCAGAATTAACCATCTGTTCGCATTGTTCGCTGTTACGTGTACGAGTGCTATTTTTTCGAGTGTAGTCTTTCGTTTCACTTTTTTGTGTAAATTTGTTTTCTTCACTTGGTAACAGCGCAGGTGCGGATTGCAGTGTTGAATGCTCAAATTGTTTGGGAAATTTATGTCAACGTATGTGCATCTGCTTTTTCCTCTTCAGTTTGTTGCCAATCCGATTGAATGTTTGTTAAGTCTAGTCCGGGGCGTGTTCGGTCTTGCCTGGATACTAGTAAATTGTTATTTTATTTTGTTATTCGTGACCAGTAGATTAGAATATCATGTTGATGAAACTTTTGAATATTTAGGCCAGGTGATTGTTGTTCTATATAAAGGGCTTCATAAATAAATAATAATTTTTCTGATTTTGCTTTATGTCGATTTGAGAAATTGGTCGAATTGACAGGGTGTCCCGTTGCCAATATATGATGGGAAATAGCTGATTTTCCTGACGGTGCCAAGCCTTTAGTAATCAATTTCTGCCCGTAAATGTTGCTGGATTCTGTTTACCAATTGCTTTTTCGTACGTCCAATATATGTGCTTCCGCACATACATGAGAATTTGTAGACCATGAATGGTTTGGAGAGAACTGGCAATTGATCTTTGGCATCCAACCTCATGATTCTCTGTGCACTAAATGTGATATTAACCCACATAATAAAATGAAAACCCAGAATGTATATAAATGAAAGATTGTAGAGCGAAGTTTAGTAATCTCGAAATAAATGGCCATTATCCACTTTGTTATTATTGTGTTTTTTCTTCCTAATTAGAAATATACTGTGTAATATATATATATATATATATATATATATATATATATATATATATGCGTGTGTGTGCTTATGTAGTGACGACCGGTTAAATACAATGAGATTGGTGTTTACTTCAAGCTCGCAAACTTGATTTGAAGACGTTATTTACACGTTGAGTAAACATAGTTTTTCCATTAAATTATTAGTTTCCCTATATCTGCGCACATGATTGCGTAGTTTGTTTTGGGGATAGACAATTAATTCTAATTGTCGGTTGGAGTTGACTGTAGCGGGATTTTCTGACATATTAATTCAATTTTAACTTGCTCAGCCCAACTTATGTTATTACTAAAGACAATTCTTCACAAAGCATTAAGTTTTATTTAGAAAGTTTTGCAAAAATACACGGAAGTAATACGTCTATTTAACAGATGTCCAGAAAATTTTAGCTATAGTGGGTCATCTTGCCAGTCTACGTAGCACATCGAAGAGTTGACAGTATACTTGACTTGAAAAATATACGAGCGATTACAGAGTTGAAAGAGTTTCCTTGATGCGGAACTGGAATAATTGTAATTACCTGATCTGCGTTTTGACTAACGCAGCTTCCATTGTTCCAGTAATTTTCTTTTTCTATGATATTTCGATCTTCCTTACCGAAGATCTTCATCAGATGCATTTCACGCATGCAGCAAGCGTGAAATGCATCTGATGAAGATCTTCGGTAAGGAAGATCGAAATATCATAGAAAAAGAAAATTACTGGAACAATGAAAGCTGCGTTAGTCAAAACGCAGATCAGGTAATTACGATTACAGAGTTGTTCGCACGATTTGCCAAAGGTAGCTTCAGCATGACCGATACGTCTGAATGTCTCGACAGAAACCAAAACATTTGGTGTTACTAGATATCATAGGCAGACGAATTTGTTCACGACTACCAGCAAAGCGTTACTTAGCACAATTTAAGGCTTCGGATTCAAATTGGTCATAACGGCCACTTTCGAGGCATTTCGCACCAGATTGTACCGGATGAGCATTTCGTGAGTGCAATAAATGTCTTTCTGGAGCTTTTTATTGTACTGTAAATAAAGAGGGTAAACAAATATTAAACACGCCTAAGTATTTTGTACATGAGGTTTGAAATCACAGAGAAGAACGGAAAAAAATATAGAATGAAAAATTACTTTCATCCATACAGCCAGTTACTGCCGCCTCTGTGCCTTTCCGTTTTCGCCTTCTTGGACGTTTCTGGTGTTTCTGTTCACTAAAAAGGCATAACCAAATAGACGGATTAATTAAATGCTTGCAAATAAAAATTTTTTCGTAATTATTACATACCGTGTGCTGAGAAAGATACGCAAAAATCAGGAAGAAAACACACCAAAAATAGGTGATTACGTTTAAAAATTGATCTTTCCTGCAGTTAACCAAAAAAACGTAAACGAAAAAATATGACTAGTTGCAGTAATGAGATTGACTCTGCCTTCACTTAGTATGAGTAAATTTATCAAGATAACTAAGGGTTTCTAACCAAGAACTGTGATGCGCACGAGGACCCCATCCCGGCAGACGAGTGGGTCCTATACTACCCAATTTGGATGTAAGTGACTTTAATTGTTTCTGCCATGTCAAAATCTGCCCACCTTGTTTCTTACGCCAATTTGGTGCTGGATGAGAGAACAGAGCTCTACTGGGCAATCGAAATGAGGGCATACGCAAAACGTGACCGAGCCAACGAAGTTGATGGAGCCTTATTTGCTTTTCTAAAGACGAGCACTTATTGTCAGATCCAAAAATACGTCTACGGATGTCAACGTTAGTTATTCGTTGTTGATAACCAACATGTGCTATACTTAAACGAACATTAGTTGCGCGGGTGGTGATAACAATTATTATAATCAAGGTTGTGGTCTTGATATAAACACCTGCCCCATTAATTACTTACATATGTCAGTATAAACTAAGAATTGTAGTGTAGAAAAGGCAATTCATCCAGTAGACCGGTTTCGTCCTTATTGGGAACCCAAATTCTGGCCAGTACATGATAAGTTCCCAATAAGGACGAAACCGGTCTACTGGATGAATTGCCTTTCTACACTATACAATTCTTAGTTTATACTGACATATGTAAGTAATTAATGGGTCAGGTGTTTAATGTGCTATACTTCTCAAACAACGATGATCGAATGCCTGTAAGCGTCTCAGATCATCAACTCTAAGAGGCCAAGTTTCACTAGCGTACAGATGCATTATAAGCAAGACCTTTAAGGCAAAGTGAAATATTGGCGTTTCTACATAAATGACGAATGTTCGAGAAAGCTACTCTAGCTTTCGCGATCCGTATACTCACCTCGTCGGACATATTGCCTACGTTATTGATAGAGCTCCCAAGATATGTAAACCTGTCGACTATGTCAAGATCTTCATTCTGCAGTCGCAACGTTGAAGTGAGTGGTGGGTGATCTTGTAACAGTTACTTACATTTAGAGGGTGCGAATTTCATACCGAAAGACGGAACAACGTCTGCTAATCTATTTAAGGTGGTCTGGGCAGCATGCTGATTGTCGAATAATAGTACGATATCGTCCGCATAGTCAAGATCGACTAGTTTATCTCCCGGGAGAACTTCAACTCCAGCGTCCTGAATGTGTGGGAGTGTTGTTCATAATAGCATCGATTACAAAATTAAACAAAAATGGGGAAAGTGGACAACCTTGACGAACACCACTGCTGGTTGTAAAGTTATGCGTTAATTCGTTGTAGACCTTAACGCGACCAGAAGTATTTGTGTAGAGAGCTCGTATAATATTAACAAATTTTGCGGGCACACCGCTCTTCGACAAGATATGGAATAAAACATTGCGATCCACCGGAATCAAATGCACCCATTGAAGTCTAGAAAGACGAGCGTATTGTGGGACGGTGATATAAATGTCTCTGTTCGAGAACTTGCCTTAACGTAAAAATATTATCTGTACAACCTCGTCCTGTACGGAATCCGGCCTGTTCTTCTCTTGTATGTGATTCACGTGAAGCGCTAAGACGATGTAGGATAATCGAAGCAAATAAACTTGATACGACTGAAGTCAAACTTATACCACGATGGTTATCGCACGAATTACGATTGCCTTTTTTGAAGATGGGAATGATGGTCGACTCGTTCCAGTCAAGTGGTACGGTTCCCTCATTCCATATAGTATGAAAAAGTATTGTCAACGCTCCTGAAATTATATCGCCACCATCTTTAAACAATCCCGGAAGTAAATCATCGGGGCCTGCGGCTTTGCGGCGCTTAAGAGATAGGATTGCATCGCGTACTTCTAACTCGGATGGTTCTTCGGGACTAACATTCCACACTGTTGATGCATACATGCTTTCGGGAATCGGAACTGACTTGGGTGGCCAAGAAAATTGACCTCTAAAATTTTCAGCCCACCTGTCAAGACGACTTATTTTATCGGTAATTAATTCGTTGTTACTATCATTTATAGTTTCACTAACCCGTACCTGTTGTGCGTATAAGTTGGAACAAACAGCGACTGTTACCTGACGCAAAAGCTAATTCCATTTATTCAGCCTTTCTGCTCCAAAAGTTTTCGAGATCGCCTTTTAGACTGCGTTTAAGTTGGCGTCTTATATTGCGACGGGTATTATTATGAGTCGAGCCAGGTGGAATTTGGCGCCTTATTTCGAGTATCTCCATAGATTTTACAGAGAGCCAGTGATTATTTCTACGGGGGCCTGCTATGCCACATACAGTAGTACCTGCATTGTGCATAGTGGAACTTATCTTGGACCAAAGTATATTCGGATTTTCGCTATTCAGACCAGTTAGATTAGCCTTTAGAATATTTTCATAGTTTTGTCGGAAGGACGGTTGTTCGAGTTTGCCTACATCAATTTGGGGTTTATTCTTAATTATTTTCCCGGAAAATTTAAGAGCAAATCTACAACGGATAAGTGCATGGTCCGAGTCGACATAAGTGTTCCAAAAAGAGCGACAATCCTGGATGCAACCACGCCATCTATAACTAATTGCTACATGATCTATTTGAGTCCACCGTTGTCCGGGTGCTGGAGGACGCCATGTAGCACAACGTCTAACACTACGTCTGAAATTTGTACTACTTAAATATAGTCTATGTTCAGCGCAGCTATCCAAAAGCCGTTCACCATTATCATTGCGAGTCGAGCTTAGAGTGTATCTTCCACCTAAATGAAATTCTGTGTTACTTAAGCGACCAACTTGAGCATTCATGTCACCCATAACCAGGACTATATCCGAACTTCGTGCTTTACTTAGTAAAGAGCTTAATTCGGAGTAAAAAGCGTCCTTGCTTTCTTCTGTGCTGCAATCGGTAGGAGCATATGCAGATACAACGAAGAGGCAACGATGATAACGGTTTTTTGCTTTGATTTTAGTAGATGTATTTAAACGTGCCGCACACAATCGACTATTTAAAGGGATCCATTCAATTAAGCAAGCTTCAGCTCGCGCGCTAAGGGCAATACCAACGCCCCATTTACCGGCTTGAGAGGACTCTGTGGAACCAGATGTTCGAAGCCAATAACGCGTAGATAGGGATGGTGCAACTAGTTCTGTAATACACGTAGGATCCTGTATTCTGGTTTCAGATACGCAACATATGTCGATTTCTAATTTATCCAACGTACGAGCAAGAGATTCTTGCTGTCCAAGTTGTTTTAATGTTCGCACATTAAATGCGCCTACGTTAAAACCTAACTTAGGTTTAATGAATGATCGTCTACTAGAACCATTTTCGATATTTGGCAACCTAGTATTGGGCTCAGTGTTATGATCTAAACCAACCATATTTATAGTATCTAAAAGAGTGTTATTGTTAGATTGAGAAGAGGAAGGGGAAGGAAAGGAGGCAGAATCGGAGATAGAGTTGCCTGCAGTAGCCTGTTTTCGCTTATCCACCCTGCACGGCTCAGCAGATAAGGCGACCCTTTTTATACTGCGCGACGGCCGATGCAGAATGTAATTATTGTAAGTTTTACTTGTCATGGTTATATGTGGACTGTAAAAGAACACTAGGTCGCCCATTCCTAGTGATGGTTTTTATTCTGAGTTTTCCTTCTCCTAGATAGTCTGCCAACCAAGGCTGATGAGCACTATCTGCCCAGATGCCAGTGGCCAGAGTTTCCTTCAGCAGCCGAAACTTGCTCTTCACGTCTGGAACGCTTGCTCTCATTCCATCACTACACATTTAACAAAAAGTTACAGTGCATTTAGACCAAACTCGAGGCTTCACATGAAACGGGATGATGGCTGTCCCTTTATGGCCCAGCGAGGTACATGCTACCAATCCCGGGTCGACTAGCTTGAGCCCGCCGGTCGTCAAGCCGGAATTTCTATGGCTACGGGTTAAAAACCTTTAGCGATATGGCATCGAATCGAGCTCAGTGGCGATCTTGTTGCAGATGTCTAGTAGAATCATCTTCGTAACTTTCTTTTCTTAGTAGGGCAAAATTAGCTGCGAGGTTTGGTTTGTTTATGACGTGATACAGTGAAATCCGCAAGGAAGCTGTATTGCTGATGTCGCCTTGCCCGAATGCTAACTTGGCCATAATGGTGTTGTGGAGAGGTTTAGTTTGCCTCATTTCTGTGAGTTATCCTGATAAATTTACTCATAGTAGCAAGGTATTCCTTCTCTTTCTACTCCTCTCTCTCTCTCTCGTAAATCTCAATAATAAATTGTCTAAATTCACTTATATACTTTTTTTCACTCCTTATGGTTATATGGCAGTGAAACATTAGTCACTTGAATTTTGTGTGGCTGGACATGATGATGATGATCAAGATATCTCACAACATTGAGGCAAATTAAACCTCCACACAACACCCTTATGACCAAGTCAGTAACAGGGCAAGGCAATATTAGCAATACAGCTTTCTTGCGGCGGATAGTGCCCATCGGCCATGGTTAGCAGACTATCTATGAGAAGTAAAACTCCGAGCACAAGCCACCATCACTAGGGATGGGCGATCTAGTGTTCTTTTATAGTCCACATATAACCATGAACACTACGTCACTTACTACGCACATAGAAAGACATACATCCAGGTCACACACAGAGGGTTCCGGGGAGCCTATGTCAATGCAGCACAATTCACCAGGCCTCCCCGCTGGATATTGTGTGCCTCTAGATGACCACAGATTTTAGACGATGCCCCATTTTCTTGGTTATTGAGGTCATGGTGCGGCGCGACCATTTTGATTGATAAGACGAGAATGCTGAACGACAGAGTTAGCGCGACATCCTTTTCAAGCAGTGTCCTAACCTACACAATGGACGTTCCTTAGCCAGATTTAACATTTCCTTTACATCAAAGAGACCAAATAGAACTGGCAATGGCCAAAACAGAACCACGCAAATAAGTAGATTTGCAAAAAACTTAAAGCAACGATATCAACAATCAGTCATCACCCATGCTTTAAGGACATTAACAAGAGCAGAAAGTATACTTGACTTGAAGACTATAAATGGAGCCTAATTAATTAGATTGGCGATTGCAACATGGATATTACAATTTTACAAGGGCAAATGCCACTAGATCAATATGTCTGATAACATTAGCGAGAAGCCATCTAGTGTTACCAGGAATGCCAGGTAGATGTATTCATTGACACTGGCAGCAAGGCGCCGCTCAGCCTGATCTTAGGCATCAGATCAGATTTGGCTATATGGAGCAGTTTCGAACATTTAGATAAAGACCACACCAGATACACTTATGCGCCACAATAAAGGGCTCTCTAGATTTTCATGGTTTTGAACTAATAAAACAGCTTCGTCCGTGTATCCGAGGTTAACATAACAGTCACCACAATCGCTTTCCATCTCGGGTACTGATTCGTTGACTTCAGAAAAATCTGCAGAGACAGCAACATTAATCGAGGCAGGAGCAATTCTATATCGTTGTCAAACGGTTAGGACATTAACAATAGATTCAGAAAGATCCCGACGAGTGACAATACAGGCCTTAAGTAGTCGCAAAATTTTGACCAGGATCTTACTATTAAGCATAGTTCACCGAAACATGTACAAAAGCCACAGAAACAATGCTGAAACATTTGTATCCATGGCGTAGCTGGAAAGTGCAATTGAGTGCTTAAATTTGGTAAACGCATCTCATCTCTGGTGGATTCTCTAGCTAATTAATATACTTTTATAGCCTAAAAACTTTTCTCACGTCTGAATTAGTACAGATAGAACTGAAATCACGATAGTTGGCTGGAGCAACATTATCACATTTTTGGGAATAGGCAAAACAATGTCATTGAATCCATTAGATATGGAAAACTTCCGAAAGAAGGCTATTTATTCATGCGGGTTAGCGGTCCCTCATAAAACTGCACACATTTGTCACTTCATCAAAAGTATAAGTATAGATATCAAACGCGTACGGTAGATGTGCAACTACATTGTTCATCACGTCGTTCATAGTTTGTGGAGTACTAAGGCCAACTTTATTAAACGAATTTTTAATCAGATTCTCATGGCCAAAATACAACGATCAGATCCATTGAATGAACCAGTGGAACGCTCGGGATACGCTCTTGCGTTCTGAATAGAAGGCAGTCATCGTATGCGTACGAGAATGCACCGCCTGGCGTATCAACGACATGTCTATATGGTTAAATTTACTATGCTTTATTTAAAAAAACTCCGCCTCTGTTAACGGATCAGAATTCATCACGAGCATATTAAGTCGAATGGCAAAATTTAAAAGATTAATGCTAATGTTGCATCACATACTGAGTCTATCATAGCACAGAGTTTAAAATCAATGATGTTATAGTCAGTAAGTTTCCAATGATTAATTTGAGATTAACGTTCTAACGTTGTGTGGTTGAAGACATGTTAATCAAATACCGCCAGCATCCGTGTCAAATCTGTTGGAAGATGTAATAAATCAAGCAGCATGGTTTTTTGTTAATTCGCAAAGCATGGGACCACACATGTATACATGCATAAATACACACAAGCATACATGAAAAAGACATAAATATTCGCATGACTTCGTGAATATATACAACATACTAACACACACATACAAATATTTACATGCATATATATGTATATATATATATATATATATATATATATATATATATATATATATATATATTGTGTGTGTGTGTGTGTTGTGTGTGTGTGCAGAGCTATACAAAAGCCAAAAGCGACCAATGTTTCACTGCCACATAATCACATGAGTGGTTCATGGCTATATGTGGACTGTAAAAGAACACCAGGTCGCCCATTCCTAGTGATGGTTTGTGTTCGGAGATTTACTTCTCTTAGACTGCTAACCAAAGCTGATTAACAATATCTGCCCAGATGCCAGTGGCCAGAGTTTCCTTCAGCAGTGCTGCAAAAAAATTTGGTCTCTGGTCTTGAGCGGCGTTTCATTTTATTGGCTACCGCTGATTTTAGCGTCAAACTAGTTCACAACTGCGTGCGAAACGGATCTATAGAAATATGACCCCTGGGTGAAGACATGTGAAATAATGACATGACCTCAGCCTTAATCTGACTGTGGAGAATTCAATTTTCCAGCACGAAGAACGGCCTCCTACTAAAAGACACAACGACGTGACCCGAGAAATGGGACAACGAAATATCATTGAACTACCATCGACCACGTTCCGGTGGGCAGACGTTGGCAGTCTGTCCAAGACGCACGAGCGTATCATAGATATTGTACTAGTGAAAATATGGTGAAAATTCAAATTTACTTTTAAAGAAGATAAGATCTACTATGTAAAATGAAGGCAATACTCTACGTAGCATTATAGGCTCTGGAGATGCAGATTTATTGTACGCTAGCGAGACTTGTCCCCTTAGAGTTGATGATTTTAGAGATTATAGGCATCCAATTACCGTTGTTTGAGAAGCATTGCACATATACGTTACCAACAAAGAATAACCAACGCTGGCACATGTAAGCGTATTCTCAGATCGGCCAATAATTGTCCCTCGTTAGACAAGTAAATAAGGCGGCAGGGTGGCTTAGTGGTTAGAACACCAGAATCCGAAGCAGACTTGCCCAAGTTCGAGTCCTGTCCGCGGCAAATTCTGGCCAGTTCATGATGAGTTCTCAATAAGGACGAAACCGGTCTACTGGATGAATTGCCTTTTCTACACTATACAATTCTTAGTTTATACTGACATATGTAAGTAATTAATGGGTCAGGTGTTTATATCAAGACCGCAACCTAGAATATAATAATAAGTAAATAAAGCTCCATCAAATGCGTTGGCTCTGAACACATTTTTGTATGCCTTCAGCTCGATTGCCCAACAGAGCACAGTTCTTTCGCCCAGAGCCAGATTGACGCAAGAAACAAGATGGAAAGATATCTATATGACAGAAAAAGCTAACGTTAGCTACATTCAAATTAGGTAGTATGGAACCCGCTCGTCAGCCAGGATGTGCTTCAAGTGCGCATCAATTTTCTTGTTTGGAAACTCTTCGCGATAGAGCACCGAGTGTACATCAGTGGAGATTTTGGTGTAGATTTCAAATAGAGTTATCTTCGTAACTTTCGTTTCTAAATTGGGCAGAATTAATTGCGCGGTTTGGTTATGTTTAGGACCGATACAGTTAAACCCGCTGTATTCCCGTTGTTGCCTTAAAGATGGTTTGACCATAACGGTGTTGTGCAGAGTTTTAGTTTTTCGTACTTTTGTGCTATTTGGGTAAATATACTGATATTAACTAGATCTCTGTCATTTTAATCTAGTTAGCTTTTTAATAATTTAAATTTTTTCTTATGTTTATACAACAATGAAGCACTAGATATTAACGAATTTTTATTTCTGTTCGTCGTGATGATGATGATGATATACTGGCTCCATTAATAGATTTGACCACAGTCTTCTTGCAATGGCAAAAAGAAAGAGAAAATATAAAGAGTCATTAGGTGTGCTACCCAAGTGTCCATTCGGAACGGTCTAAAACTAAATGCAACGAAAACGTTCTTTATGGCCCATATCGATTGGGAATTTAAAATCGTATAAACGGCATCCATCTTCTTGTTGTCAAGAGTTATATTTCTGATGATAGATAGAGAATCTGTCTCTATCTACATTTCAAAATGTAACAGCCTTGCAGCATATGCCTTACGAACATTAGATAAATAACACCGAAATCGCCTGTCATTCAATCAAGTACCAAATCAAGGGTTTTCACGTCAAGCATAACGTTGGTTCCCTTTTATGCTGAAAAGACTGGGAAGGGTTAGATCAACGCCAGCCTTCATCAGGAGTATTTACGCGATTGCATAATGTACAAGCCTACCAGTTCTGTAGGGCACCACTTTTGTTTTATCACTCTCGAACCTTGATTTGGAACGTCGATTGTGTTGATTGGGTACTGCCCGAAAATGTCAATTTCACATCCTCCTCGCGAGGTAACCAAGACACCTCGGGTGGTTTGCTGCAATCGCACGAGGCGTACACCAACACACGCTTAACTGACTACCATTATTAGTGATATAGATAGCATAATCACGCCGCAACGCAGCCCCACTTACAAAAGACTTGAACGGGCGAAAATCAGTGAGAGATCTGTAATAACCAGGATTCAGTTGTGAGGCCAAGTTTACTCGACCTTGTTGGCATAGGCTGCTCTGGAACCCACAGTGTGGGAGATAAGGATTGCCGTTTCTGTATGTATGTCAAAATGACATAAGGCTTCAAATTTTCGTATTTTTATATTAAGTATATTTAGTCTTCAAAGCATGTAATAAATTGTGCCTCGATTGCTAGATATCGCAGAATACAGGAAATCGATAAATTTACAACTCTTTAAATCAAGTTTGCGAGCTTGAAGTAAGCACCAATCCCATTTTATTTAACCAGTAGTCGAAAAACATAATAAAATTACCGCCAGCCGCAACGCACTGACGCGTTTCGACCTTCCATGATCTTCATCAGATTACGACGGGAAACAGACTATTGAGGATCTAACCGCATTGAATATATATGGAAATCAAATTTAGATATGCGGCTCTCAGCTCGCAATTTGTTACACTGTTTAGTTAAATGTATGCGAGACTGCTAGAGCCGCATATCACACTTTGATTTCCATATATATTCAATGCGGTTTGATCCTCGATAGTCAGTTTTCCGTCTTTTACTTTTACTTTACTTTACTGCGGCTGACTCCTTTTGGAGGATAAGCCGGCTCCATTGATATCCCGGATTATACCTCTCCATACCGGGCGGTTGGCAGCCATTTCGGAACATAAAGAGGGCCAATGACGCTCCCAGTGACGTGGACCATAAACATTGCGTAAACCAAGGAGTTCCACGTCCGATTTGATTGTTGCAAGCCATGTCTTCAGTTGCCCACCTCGGCGGCGGCGCCAGTTTGCACATTGACCTGGGTTCATCACCTGCTGTACCAGTTCGTCTTCTGGTTTGCGTAGTACGTGCCCGAACCATTGAAGTCGACGATGTTGGATCCAGATGGATAGTTGCATGATGTCACCGCATTGGTGACGAACAGATGCGTTCGACTTCCGGTCCATCCATTTTGTCTTTGTGATGTACCTGAGGCACCAATGGTCGAATACTTCAAGCTTTTTGGCGTCCTCAGAACGTAATGGCCAAGTCTCACAGCCATACAGTAGCACAGGGCGAACAGTAGCCTGGTAGACTCGGATTTTCGTTTTGAGGCTGATTTCACTTCTTCTCCAAAGTGAGTTCTTCAATTGTAAGAAAGCAAGTCTGGCACGGTCGATGCGTGTTCGGACTTCATTCTCTGCTTGACCAGTTGGAAGCATTTTTCAGCCAAGGTACGTAAAATCGTCGACTCTTTCGATTGGGCTGTCGTACACCATGAGCTGCTCATCAGATGAAGATACACCGATGGCGAAGGCTTTCGTTTTGTCGGCATTGATTTCCAGACCAACGGCTGATGAAAACTGGGCCACTTGATCCAAAACGGTTTGCATGCTCCCAAAGCTGTCAGCAAGGAGAACAACATCGTCTGCGTAATCAACATCTGTCAGCCACAGGTTATTTGATACTTGAACGCCTCGGAACCCAGTTAGCGCGTTGCTCAGAATCCAGTCAACCGCATAATTGAACAATATGGGTGACAAGGGACATCCTTGTCGAACCCCTGTGTGCAGACTGAATTCATCCGATTCTTCTCCGTAAACACGGACTCTGGCTTTGGTGGCTGCATAGTAGGCCTTGATCAGATTGACGAGTTTTATGGGCATTCCGTCGAGCAGCATGATGTTCCATAGGGAGTCGCGATCAACAGAGTCAAAAGCAGCTCGGAAATCAATGAAACAAGCGACGGTTGGTTGTTGAAATTCGTTGCGATGTTCCAAAACTCGCCGTAAAGTAAAGATCTGATCAACACAGCCTTTGCCTGGGCGGAATCCAACTGATTGGGACGGGTACGGGCATGCCGCTCATTACAGAAGCGGTTCAATAGAATCGACGCAAACAGCTTGGATGCGGTGTTGAGAAGACTGATACCACGGTAGTTTTCGCACCTTGATCTATCACCCTTTTTGGGAAACGGTAGCAGGATTGACATTCCGAAATCTGGCGGGCATGCTTCTTGTTCCCAGATAGAAAAGGACAGTCAATGGATTGATGGCAGTAGTGTGCCTATACAGGCCTTGTAGATCTCTGCAGGAATTCCATCTTCACCGGGGGATTTCTTGCTCTTCATGCGCTGGATGGTCGTAGCGATCTCAACCTCAGTTGGGGAAGAGCAGTCCACATCGTAGCTGGGTGTAGATGTTGCAGGTGGTTGCGGTGGGGAGCGGCCACTGTATGGTCGGTTCAATAACTGCGAAAAATGTTCAACCCATCTTGCGATTTTGCCATTGACATCAGAAATCAAGTCTCCTGTTGCGCTGCGTAGAATTGTCTCTGCATTGCGCTTACCGGATGCTTTACGTATAAGACGGAAGAGACCCCCGAAATCACCGACGTTTGCAGCCGATTCCATGGCGGAAGCCATTTTATCCCAGTACTGCTTACGGTCAGCCCGAGCAGACCTCGTGGTTTCACGTCTCAGGTGGCGATAATTAGGCGTGTTATTCATCCGGGCATCTCTTGCTTTTTGTGACGCCCGTAACGTGCGTTCAGATATGCAGTCTTTATGGTGACTTTTGATGGTTCCGAGCGTTTGAAGCGCAGCTTGCTGAGTAGAGAGTTTCAAGTTATCCCATTGATGCTCAACATTGGTTTTATCTACGGCATGAGTTCCACCGTCAGCGGAAGTCAACTTTGCAGTGATTGAGGCAGATAGCGCTGTACAACGGGATGGGTCCGTTAGGGTTGCAACGTTCAGGCGTCTCGTAGGTTGATGGCGCCGTCGGGACTTGAGATGAAGCCTCAATTTGGCACGTACTAGAGTGTGGTCGGACCCTCCTCGGTTGCCAGTTTCAGCTCCTCGGTATGACCTGCAATCTTTGACAGAAGACATCCAACGCGACCGTACCAGAATGTAGTCGATCTGATTGGCTGTGTGACCATCGTTTGAATACCAGGTGAGCAAATGCTTCCGAGGGTGTTGGAAACGCGTATTGGTAACGCACATATGGTTGACATCTGCAAAGCTGATAAGTCGTGCTCCGTTCTCGCAGCGTTCACCTAGACTAAACATTCCCAGTATGTGTCTGGTGGATGAGTCAGAAGGTCCTGTTCGTGCGTTCCAGTCACCAGCGACAAACAGTATGTCGCCTCTGGAAATTCCGTTGATAGTCTCTTGCAGTTGGTCTTAGAACTCATATTTCACATCTGAATCAGCTGCGAGGGTTGGTGCGTAGACGGCTACCACTGTGATGTTGAATGGTTTCCCTCTCAGTCGGACCGTTGCGATCCTTGGTGATACAGGATTCCAAGTCAGTATAGCTCTCTGCGCCGTAGGACCAAGTAGAATGGCTACACCGTGTTGTCCGGACCCGTCAACTGGTCCGCTGTGGTGCATCAAGTATGTTGATTCTGCAGACGGTACTTTTAACTTCGTTGATCCCGTACCGGGCAGTCGGACTTCAGACAGGCATGCAACTTCAATCTGGTAGTCATATAAAGATTTGGCCGTGATTGCTTGGCTGCCGATATCAAGCAGCGTTCGAACATTCCAACACCTGAAATAAATAGGTGTTTTCGCGCTGATAAAACCAAATAGCTTTTCACTTGACACCCTAGCCTCTGGGGAAGCACAGAGCGCGTCGCTTGCCGGGGACGCCGTAGCATGAACGGAATTCATATATTGTGACATTTCATGTAGTTTCTTGGGAATTTGGTACAGGTGGTGTCCCCTCACCACTCGACTTTTTGATCAAGGACGCACCTCTAGCCTTCGCACATCTAAGCGCAGTCTGCAAGACAGCAGTAAGTTGCATGGTTGCCGGTGGCTGTTGAGAGCTCATTCGCCATTCGGAAGTACGGGGTACTGTCCAGGAGTCCATGTAATCCTGTGGCTGCTGAACCCTTTTGTGGCGGGGAACACACGCCGAGTCATGGTGCCGTCGTCGGGCTCATGTGGTATTTATAGGAGATCCGATTGCCGGTCGGAAATCCACCACGCCCTGGTGACACCACCGCAATAGCCCCGTTAGCCCATGTACGATCGGCCATCGAGACATGGTTGGCACCGTCGTACCACGTTGAGGAGGGGATGGACTTTCCGTCGTACTCTGATGATGATCATGGAAAGTCGAAACGCGTCATTGCGTTGCGGTTGGCGGTAATTTTGTTATGTTGTTCGACGACTGGTTAAATAAAATGTGATTGGTGTTTACTTCAAGCTCGCAAACTTGATTTTAAAAATTGTTACCACCACCCGCGCAATCATTTATTGTTAATGTGTACAACTCTGTTATAAACTAAAAATATAATTTTTATATTCCATAATTCACTAATTACAGTTTCAGTTAATGACAAAGTTTGAAGAACACTAAGCGTTTACTTATGCAACAAAATTATTACAAAATATAGATCTTTTTAATTATCAACATTAGAGTAGCGCATAAGCCCTATACTTTCAACTGATTTAGCGGAGAAATAGCACAGATCTAATAAATTAGTCCAGTAAAAGGGAACAGTCTACTAAAACTTGGAATAAAAAAATGTTAAAAAACAATCTACAAAACTGAGAAACCTTTCTTATTGTACTAGAGAAAATCTACGGAATGAAAACTCACGAAGAAATTGCTTCTAACATTACACCAGTACAAAGCATTTTGCGGCAGTATCTTACAACATTATTAATTTTTTTAAATTGCATTGTTCTTACATAAAACTACACACAACTGTCCACTTTAGTGTTTTTCTCTATCATAGCCTTGACCACAATGAAAGTGGATAGAAAAAATAACAAGGCTATCTTCAATTAAAGGTAAACATACACGGTGGAATATTGAGGTCCATTCACCAGCACATCTTTGCAATCAGTTTGACTGGGACATGTGTTCAAACGTTGCACTGCGTCAATTGCTTGCTCATTAACCTTCTTGACTGAGACCTCTCCACTTTTGACTTGATTGTTCCGCCGATCGTGGCGAAATTTCCTACGGGAACCGCCACCGTCTGGTTTCGATGAGACCTGATCATGCTTCTTGATTTTAAATTTATTATTGAATGAAGAAGCACCATTGGGGCTAGTAAAATCATCACTAAGCCAATTGTCATCCTCTTCTGAATACTCATCACCCTCGACAGCTGCACCTATACATATAAATAAAGTCACAAACTGCATTTGGTAATGTCTAAATTTTACTAGTAAACCGCCAATTTCTCAGATAGCACGAGATTGGCGACAGACGAAGAGAGCAGGTGGGTAGTAGATTGCAACGTGACGAATAAGGTTGAAATCATGCATCAACAAGTACGATAGTAAGGTACCAGTTCGCTTACCAAGAGAGAGTCCACTTACTCATCATAAGTCAGAATTGAAATTTACACATCATATTGCATCACGTTGTGCTAAATGCCGATCTTGTTTCACATGTCTAATATAGTCTTACTTTTATAATCTTCCAATCTATTATTCGCAAAGTTACTGCGGAATGCGGTTGTGTGATACAGGGATTTATTGAAATCACAAGGAAGGCATACGGACTTTGACGCCTTGTCATCAGGTTTACTTCAGAGATTTATGTAGCCTTGTTCCGTAGTAATTTATAGGTGGATCTTTATAGTTAGGCTGGATCTAGATGTTTTCTAAATCACTATAGTTCGTAATCTACAGCATTTCTTTAAAAAAAGTATTATTATTTTTTATTATTAAAAGTAATAATAATATCGCTTTCGTCATTTTCTATCGTGTTTATGCGACAATGAAACAAATATTTATGTTGGTGATTATGGTGGTGTAATGTCCATATATAGAATAAGCAAGGGGGACAAAAACACCGAACACTTGACAACGAATGTATTTGTTAAACTTATTTATACTACGGCGAAATAGTTTTAATAATGGTAATAATTGTACAGTCCAAATTTCACCACATTCCTCGCTCAAATATATAATGGATAAAGGGTGTAATACCGGCTCTTACGGATGAGTCGTCGTAAAACACGAAATAAATGTGCACGAGATTATACGTTCCGTTCATACTGTATTTATTTTATCCTTCTGGCCATATTTGAATTAATTTATTACTAGGTGGGCAACACCTAATATAAAATTACATATAAATTAGTTCTCCGTCACAAACAGTATCTAACTGTTATATACTTAATTTAATGATGCCATGATTACCGCGAAATTTGATAACTGATACCGATCAAGGCCAGAGTTTATGGATTAGCTGGAGTAATAGGTGTTCAGAAATAGTTCTAATTTTCAATTTTGATGAACTTTAGCATAAATTGAAATCCATTATGTTGGTACCATGTACCTTTTCCGCAACCATAGCGTTGGTATCAAATACTGACACAATAGCCAAAGTGTTGGCACATTTTACAGACATGGTATACATATTATAATTTGTGAGTTGACTTTGAAGTTGCATTGTTGAAGACTATATATGAAATTAGCTCTGTTACTGCCGGTTTACTCATTCGTATAGAAGATTGTAAATGCCCTATTTTTCCTCATTCCTCATCCAAATATATAATGAGGAATGTGCTCCATAACGTCTCCTATTAATGAGTTGTCAGGAAGCACGAAACGCATGTGCACTAGATTTTACGTTCCGTTCATGTTGCTTTTGATCATATTTTAACTAATTTGTTACAAGGTGCTCAAACATCTATTGCAAACTTAAAAATTCGCTTTTGTTCTGTTAAGCCCACAAAAAGCGTTAACATTTTTAAGTAAATTGCTACCAATATCTATGCAAACGATAACAGTATAACTTACGCTTCAACCGAAGCGTAATACAATTTGGCCAGTATCAAAAAACGTGGGCACTAATTCTCCGAACGTATATAAAATGAAAATGTAACGTTATGTGCTAACTTGCGATTGAGCCAAAGGACATCAGAGAAGAGCAGAAACAACAATTTGTATGCGTCTTTTAATACGTCGAAAAAATGTTGATGCCGTTTCCAGCATAAATAAGATTGGCTTCAATGTTGAATTAGCAAACACGGCGGATACACTTGCTAGGTTAGCAATTTTTAAAAAAGGCATAAATATCCGATAGAATTATTTTTGCACATGGCAAGAGTACTATGGACAATTTATTACACGAGCACTTGGCAACAACATTATAGATTTTCAGTTATAAATGTTATAAGTTTCCATTTGTGATTCTTAGCACCAGTCATACAGGTGTTTTCGGCTAATTCACTGTTGGTTTGTGAGTGTGTTTATTCTTATTCGTATAATTTTCACTGTTAAGCTATGCGATGCTATAAATAAGTTACAATATCATTGATAGATTGTAATTTTACGAGGTGTGCGCTTTTTTTGGTGTCTATCGCGTGTATGAATGCTTTTCTCGGATTATTTCCTGTTATGCTCATTATTATTCGGTAGTTACGCTACCTTAGGTTTCGATGTAGTGTGTGGGCGCTGCTAACGATGATAATTTCGTTTGCACAGATTCTTTTACATTAGTCTGTTGTCAATCTGGTCGAATCCTTCGTTAATGTCGCCTGAACGGATGGCCCGCTTTCACTGGACACTAAAATACTATTTTTTGTGTTGGGATTTGTTACCAGTCGAACACAATACCTTGTTAAATGAACGTCCGGATATTTAGGTCACATTAAACAATAATTGATTGCGCGGGTGGTGGTAACAATTCTTTAAATCAAGTTTGCGAGCTAGAAGTAAACACCAATCCCATTGTATTTAACCAGTCGTCGAACAAACATGACAAAACTACCGCCAGCTGCAACGCACTAAAACACCAATCCCATTGTATTTAACCAGTCGTCGACTGGCGGCAGTTATGTTATGTTGTTCGACGACTTGTTAAATACTATGGGATTGGTGCTTACATCGAGTGTGTTGTGACTGGCGGTAATTTTGTTATGTTGTTCGACGACTGGCTAAATACAATGGGATTGGTGTTTAGGTCATATTGTTTGACTGTTAAAAAGGGCTTCACAATTGTATATCAAATTTTACAGTTTTAAAAATATGTTTAAAAATAAATGATTCTCCTGACGGTGATAGGCTTTTTAAAAATACATTTATGTGTTAAATATTGACGAATTATGTTGATCAATTGCTTTTTCGTCTGCTCATTATGTATCATACAGAGCATACAAGTAAACTGGTACACTTTGAAGGATTTAAACTGAATTGGTAATTTATCTTTGATATCCAGATTCATGATTCCTTGGGTGTTGAAGTTGATACCAGTGTTTACATAAGTTTAATTTGCTTTCACGATTCGTTTTAAACGACACCTAATTATTGAAGTAGTTAGTTCACCTCTAAATATCACGTAGAGGAAGAAATTTTTATTCGCTTCATCTGTTACAAGAATAGAATGTAGTCTATAAACCTATCGCAGTGGTTGTTCTTTAAAAAAAATTAGTCTAGCTCTTTCTAGATCTTGTGATCAGAGCAGATCTTCCCGATTCGATGTGCTTGTTTGTGAATTAGTTCTCTCTTTTAGGATTTCGCAGATTTTCGTGCATAACTAGCATAGATCCAAAATTTTCTTTTCGGGTGATTTTGATGCTCAAGAATAGAAGAATATGGCACTTCTCTACCCTAAGGACGAATCTGATGGTTGGATCTGCCTCGTTTGCTTTCTTTATAGTTTCAGCTGGGTCTGCCGCTTCCATGATGAACAACAGTAGATCGTTCACATACCTATAGTAAAGTATGCACTAGTCAATTATGTTTCTCAGACTGGTTAGCTTAAGATGGTGCATGTATACATTCGCCGGGTTAAGTGCAATTTAGGCTTCCGAAGTTATATCAACTAGCTGGCATGAAAATGTACTAGTGATGTTAAATTGCACGATTGTCTATTGAATATTTGGTAATGCCACATTAATCAGATCACAGAGAACAGCCGCTTTTTTTGGAAGGTCAGTAAACAGTTCTGAAACATGAAGTAGGACCAGCTTGTTATCATTGATGCTTTTCTTTTTTAGAACGGCCGGCTGTAAAGAGTCCGTGACGGTGCATTTATTAATAAAATTTGTCATTGGTATTAATGGATTTAAAGTTACTTTGCTGGTTTATGTAGCGATGTGTCGATTATTGACATAATAGGCCGCAACGGATGATCTCTAAACTCATCCAAGAGTTAAAATCTGTTTTCCAATTTAGCCAATACCAATACAAAACAATAAACGAAGACCTAGATCTTCCACACGGTAGAACCAATAAGAGCCAATGTCAATGAGGCATAATTAACAAGGCTTCTCCACTGAGCTATTTTTTTCGCTAGACTTCCAAATATGTTCGCTCATTCATTTGTTATCTTTTGATTAGTGATAATGCGATGTTCCGTGACAAGTGACCTATATCGTGAATGATAGTATCTGGCCAATAGGTGGCTAGCCTAACATTCCTGCAATTTAAGCCAGCCGCCAGTGTCTCTTCGGGCCTGGCGAGCAGGATGCCAAATTGGACTTCATAAAAAGTTTCCCAACCAGCATAATCGCTTCACAATTCGCGAAGTGGTCTAAATTGCGCAAAACAAAGGCTAGAATAACGAAGAGGAGATTGGTTACAACAAATGTACAGTGAGATTGGATGAACGAATATACTAACGAATCCAGAACAATGGCTGTAGATACTGGTAGAAATAAGATTTATTAATAAATGTTATTCCATGGAGTACGTTGTTTTGTTCTTACATTTTAAAAAATGGTGGAATTAGAAACTATCAATATATATATATATATATATATATATATATATATATATATATATATATTGGTCGAATTGACTGGGTGCCCCGTTGCCAATATATGATCGGAAATAGCTGATTTTCCTGACGGTGCCAAGCCTTTGTTAATCAATTTCTGTGGCAAATGTTGCTGGATTCTGTTTATATATATATATATATATATATATATATATATATATATATATATATATATATATATATATATATATATTTGGCAAGGCATAGGTATCAACAAATTATTTCATGTAGGACGAGACGTAAATGCTAAATTTTCCATTCCCGTTAATGCATGTTTCCAACTAGCTGGTTATAAATCGAACATAAATTATCTAATTGTAGGGTGAGTTTGGGGAATATCACTGTATCCTAATGACTAGGACCTATTTAGAGAAGACGCATGCGTCATTGGGCTAAAGGATTCTGCCATGCTAATTTTCGAATGTCCTCCTGGTCCAATATGAACTAACTTATTCAAAGTACGATATGAGCACGAACGAACAAAACACGTCAGCACGTGCGACTGACGGTAGGTTTTTGTGAGCGAATAATCAAATAAAGTTTGATTAATTTTTGTCTCAGTGCGCAAAATAATTTTCAACAATAGTGAGATTTGTCAAAAAGGCACTATACTATCAAAGACAGACAGGCTTCCCCTTAAAAGCAACTGATAAGAAATTCGGCAAACCGTTGCAATACAAAACTCTCAAAGGCGTGAATAAAATGTCCCTAAAAGCACTGATTAATACTTAACCGACGTGTTTACCAATCGCTCACTGATTGGTCTGCATTCGAAATTTTGAAATTAGAATATTTAACAAAAAAATTATATATAATGTAATGCCTACCTGGTCCAAATGCGATTGCGTTAGCCGCTGAAGATACACGATCTTTGGTTCGTTTTGTATCCCCATTCTTCAAATGCGATGTTGGAATTTTCAGCCCATTTACTGACTGTGGCTTACTAGGCTGATTTTTGTCAGTGACAGTATGTATTGACTTATCGACTGGGCTTTCCGTAATGACTTCCTCAATAGCCACCACTCTACCATTCAAATGTTGTGACAGTTTCGATTTGTCAGCAGCCAAGTTAACCGAAGTGAAAGCGCCAATATTAGAATTATTTGAAGGAGAGTAAACGTCCTGACCCCTGATATTTTCAGAAGTATTACACGACAAAAGAGAGTGAAATAACAGCCAAAACAACGAAAAAGAAAAAAGTTTTAAATAAACCTCAAAGTCGAACAAATATCAACAAGAACAAAACGACCGATTAGAATTGCGAGAACAAATGTGGCATTATCACTTTTATGTTGTGAAACAGTATCAGGGGTATGAGACTTCGTCCCTATAGAAGCCGAAGTGATTAATATATTTAATAGCTTAATTAATATTACGATCTTATTATCTGACAATAAAATATAGGCCTTCTGGGACCAAACTGTAACACAAAAAACACTAAATCAAACTAGATGCGATCATCCGACCCGAAAGTTTAGCACAGTGACACGCATTACGAAATCAATATATCTATCCAGCATTAAAATCTAGATACATATCCTCAAATATCTTTTCTTCGTGAAGCGCTGTCATCGTTCGAGTTGTTACCGCAGTTGCCATTTCGGGACAATTAATAGCACCGATAGGTCAGTAAAATCTTGATTCATTTACATTTCTAGGTGTAAAGCTTGACTTTATCCTTGATTAAAATACTGTTTTAGGTGTTGCGAACCTAGTAACAAATTAGTTCAGTTGTGACCAGAAGGATAAACCAAAGGCAGCATGAACAGAAAGTATAATCTCATGCACATTCGTTTCGTGCTTACTGGCGACTCATCAGTAGGAGCCGGTATTACGCCCTTTAACCACTATATATTTGGTCAAAGAATGTGGAATAACTAATTTATATGCAAGTATGTTTTAGGTGTTGAGAACCTAGTTACAAATTAGTTCCTCCTGGTCACAACTGAACTAATTTGTAACTAGGTTCGCAACACCTAATACATACTTTTATCCTTGATTGATGGGTTCTAGTTGGTCCAATTACCCTTAAGCCGTGCAAATATGTACATACCCTTGAAAACGCTGTAGTAAAAAATTCGGTAAAACTTTGTGCTACAGCAGCTTCAGTGAAAAGTACGCGTATGAACAGCTTAAGAGTGACGGGGCCAGTGAGAACTCATCAATGAAGGATTTATAAAAAAACGCTTGCTACAATCGTGCCACTGTTCAAGTAAAATGTAACTGGTGTCCATATCAAGTTCGCAAACTTGATTTCAAGATTTATTATCACCACCTGAACTATCGTTGATTACCTAATTGTATAACCTGTGCCGTTTTTCTTCCACCTTTCATTTTACTTGAATACGATAGCAGGTTGGGTAATACAATATGCATTATCCATCCTCAACTTTTAATCTTCAGGAGAGTTATCAATTAGAAAGTTATGAATTGCTTACCGCTCTTCACAAAATGAACGCGAAAAAAGTTAATATCCCGCCGTCAGAAGACTAACAAAAATCATGTTTATCTTATGGTATTTTAAGTTATATAATCAGAACACACAGAAATATACAGACAGTAAGTTTTAACAATTTTTTTATGAGAAGAAGTCTATGTAACACAACCGTTAAATAAAGTAAAATAATTAGTTAATATTTGCGAATCAACCCCGTGTCTCTAATTTTAACCATGAACCTACATGCTAGCATTTACAGAAGCCCAGTTGGAACGTAGAACTGAATGCCCATTGCGCAGACACTTGATCCATAATAATGTACGCCTCACGTACTATATACATTTGAACAGTTATTACACCTTTAAATGGAAAAAAGGTGTAATTATGACAGTGTTTTCGCTCGACTTACTGCATACTTCTTGAACTGGATGCTGAATATCTTGTTCTTGTCATTAATGGTTACCAACCACACTTTATAAATAAGCACAAATGTAATTATGTAATATATCCAGCTGAAAATATATGAACGGAAGATAAGACACCGCTGTATATTCGTCAACAGTATAAAGGCGAAGAGGCAATAAAATGTAAAGAACATTAGCGTTTTGAATTGGATTTTCCATAAATGGCAGCTGGCTTAGTTTTTGTTGCATCCATCGCCATACGTCCCATACTTAGTGTGACAGAAGATGTCACTCATACAGCATTCGAAGTAATCTATAATTGGATGTTACCTGTGACCAACTTCATTTATGCAGATGCAGAAGTACATTGAATTCATACTTTTCCGAGCACATCTACGGTTAAATCAACATATCAGATCAACACAAAACTATTCAATTTTAATTAGGGCAGGGTACGCGAATACGATTCTCTATTTGGCGGTTACTGCTTCATATAGATATTTTACTAGAACTAAGTGAACAAAAAAATTACAAAACGGGACTTACTGTGGGGTTCGTAGCAACATTGAGAATGATGTTTTCTTACTATTTGAACAATTTGGACTAATATTTAGACCAAAAAATCGTTTTTTGTATCTCCAAAAAATAAGTTAATGAGAAGCAGCAAAAGCGCTTCCTTCAAATACATAACGGATAATTTAAATTCATACCTGGGAATAAATCTAACGCCATGAACCTTGGCACACGCATTCTGAGTGTACGATAGAGCCTACTTCATAATAACATCTTATACCAATTTGAAAAAAAACGGGGACAATGACAATCTTGCTGGATGCACTGCTGGTAGTAAAAATATAGAACCTGACACAACAACAAGAGTTTGTGCTGGGTGTTTGTAACATATGAAGTTTAAAAGTTATCGGGCAAACAATTTCAGGATAAAACACCAAATAGGATAATGAAAAACTGTTGTTGTTTTGTTATCCAATCAAGCTACCTAGGTAGAACTTTATTCGAGTTTATAAGTTGAAGGTTGTCACAGGATTTGTGATTACCGTTTCCAAATATAAAAATGATGGTCGACTAGCTCCAAGCACCAGCCTCGTTTCCGTATTCCATATAGTTTCAGAAAGGTTAATCTACGCGATTGTCATTTTCCAACTTTAATGAAAGATCATTGAGACCTGCAGCTGCCTTCGGTTTATCCTTCTGGTCACAACTGAACTAATTTTTTACTAGGTTAGCAACACCTAATACATACTTGCATATATATTAGTTCTCCGCAACAAACAGTTTTTAACTGTTATATATTGAATTGAATGATGCCATGCTTATCGCGAAATGTGATAACTGATATCGATGAAGGCCAGAGTGTATGGTTTAACTGGAGTAACAGGTGTTCAGAAATATTTGTAATTCTCAATTTCGGTGAACTATAGTATAAATTGATATCCATCATGTTGGTATCATGTACCGATTCGGAAACCATAGTGCTAGTACCATGTACGTTTTCGGTATAATAATGTTGGTATCGGTTACTAACACAATAGCCATAGTGTTAGTATCCTTTACAGACTCGGTATATATATTATATAGTGTGAGTTAGCGTTGAAGTCGCATTGTCGTAGACTTTATATGATGTTAGCTTCACTATTGCAGGTTTACACATTCGTCTAGGAGATTGTACCGTCCTATTATCCCACATTCTTCACCCAAATATATAGTGGTTAAAGGGCGTAATACCGGCTCCTACTGATGAGTCGCCAGTAAGCACGAAACGAATGTGCATGAGATTATACTTTCCGTTCATGCTGCCTTTGGTTTATCCTTCTGGTCACAACTGAACTAATTTGTTACTAGGTTCGCAACACCTAATACATACTTGCATATATATTAGTTCTCCGCAACAAACAGTATTTAACTGTTATATATTGAATTGAATGATGCCATGCTTATCGCGAAATGTGATAACTGATATCGATAAAGGCCAGAGTGTATGGATTTACTGGAGTAACAGGTGTTCAGAAATATTTGTAATTCTCAATTTCGGTGAACTATAGTATAAATTGATATCCATCATGTTGGTATCATGTACCGATTCGGAAACCATAGTGTTAGTACCATGTACGTTTTCGGTACAATAATGTTGGTATCGGTTACTAACACAATAGCCATAGTGTTAGTATCCTTTACAGACTCGGTATATATATTATATAGTGTGAGTTAGCATTGAAGTCGCATTGTCGTAGACTTTATATGATGTTAGCTTCACTATTGCAGGTTTACACATTCGTCTAGGAGATTGTACCGTCCTATTATCCCACATTCTTCACCCAAATATATAGTGGTTAAAGGGCGTAATACCGGCTCCTACTGATGAGTCGCCAGTAAGCACGAAACGAATGTGCATGAGATTATACTTTCCGTTCATGCTGCCTTTGGTTTATCCTTCTGGTCACAACTGAACTAATTTGTTACTAGGTTCGCAACACCTAATACATACTTGCATATATATTAGTTCTCCGCAACAAACAGTATTTAACTGTTATATATTGAATTGAATGATGTCATGCTTACCGCGAAATGTGATAACTGATATCGATCAAGGCCAGAGTGTATGGATTTACTGGAGTAACAGGTGTTCAGAAATATTTGTAATTCTCAATTTCGGTGAACTATAGCATAAATTGATATCCATCATGTTGGTATCATGTACCGACTCGGAAACCATAGTGTTAGTACCATGTACGTTTTCGGTACAATAATGTTGGTATCGGTTACTAACACAATAGCCATAGTGTTAGTATCCTTTACAGACTCGGTATATATATTATATAGTGTGAGTTAGCATTGAAGTCGCATTGTCGTAGACTTTATATGATGTTAGCTTCACTATTGCAGGTTTACACATTCGTCTAGGAGATTGTACCGTCCTATTATCCCATATTCTTCACCCAAATATATAGTGGTTAAAGGGCGTAATACCGGCTCCTACTGATGAGTCGCCAGTAAGCACGAAACGAATGTGCATGAGATTATACTTTCCGTTCATGCTGCCTTTGGTTTATCCTTCTGGTCACAAGTGAACTAATTTGTTACTAGGTTCGCAACACCTAATACATACTTGACACATTTAACTGTTACACAATCATTGACTGGGCGGGTGGTAATAACAATTCTTTAAATCAAATTTGTGAGCTAAATATAATATAACCAATCGCATAGCATGGATAAAGTACCGTCAGGCGCACGTTCGACGCCTTTCGACCTTCCATGATCATCATCAGAGCACGGTGACGAGGATTAAATCGCAATGCATATATAAAGAAATCAAAAGAAGATATGCCGCTCTGATGCTAATCACGGACGTTTTAGACGCATCATCGTGTGTCTGTCAGTAGTTTTGCTGTTTTAGCACTGTTTATAGTGGTTAAAGGGCGTAATACCTGCTCCTACTGATTATTTGCCAGTAGGTTGCTCGGGTTTTCTAACATATAAATGACGCTCACTTCCAAAAATCTTTCTGACAAAGGTAAGAGTAAATCTAAACTACTAAAGATGAGCGAATGCTTCTCATCGACGTAATGTTGTACAACAAACGCCATCCATGAGCGCAACCACGTCATATGTAGCTCATTTTTACCCGATATATTTGGGCCCACAACTACCCGGAGCTGGAGGATAATATTCAGCACAACGCCTTACAAACCTGTAGAACAACGTTCAAAAGTTATCTTCCGTCAGGAGTTTGTGCTACACAAGTAAAATCTATTTTCTCAGCAGCTGTTCAACAATAGTTTCATATTAAATGTATGCCTTTAGCTTAAATTGAATATGTCACAAAAATGAAATTCGGCATCAATTAAGCTACAAACTATATTTCTTTTACCTGATTTTCGGATTGCGTATCGAAATGTTTGAATCCATTGTCATCATGATTTTTCAGGACATTTCGATTTCCGGGTACGGAAATCTTTTTCAATGGCAAACACATCACCCACTAAGTGGACAATCAGTATGTCAAGTGGAAATATTAGTTTAAACTGCCTCATTTATACTTGTTGTTAGATATCTTAAACATAACGTAAATTTAAAAAATGCTAGGAAAGTGTATGTTAAATTGGTTTGTGTATATGTCTGCATGTATACACTCTTCGCAATGAGATTACAGTGATTTAATGACAATTACTGTATTTCAACTTCCTGACCGTGTTAGTAGAGAAATTCTGTCAAATTTGAAGGCGTCCAGTGTGATTCCTGTGCTGCAATCGGTGGGAGCTTATGCAGTTACAATGAAAATACATTGGTTTTAGGGGATGTCTCAAGCGTGCCAACCAAGTTCGGCTGTTCGGAATAATCCACACAGTTAGCAAATCTCTAGCTGGTAGAGCAAAAATCAATACAGATTCCTCATTCTTCAGTTCGAAACAACTTTGTTATTCCACAAGTCGGTGGCCAATAACACGTATATATGGATAGAGTACATAGTTCTACAACCAGCAAAAGATTTTGGATTCTAGATTCGGAAACACAATATGTATATATATATATATATATATATATATATATATATATATATATATATATATATATATATATATACTATATAATATATTAAACGTACTTGTTAAAGTTTCCCGATAATACATTTGTTATAAAGTTCATGCATTAAATGTGCCAACATAAATACATAACAAGGTTTAATAAATTGTATTTCGTCAGTACTATGTCTCTATCTCGTATCTAGAGGAAAATATTTTATCAATGAGAAAGATGTAAGTACCAAAGGCAAATATAAATAATTGGAAACGTAAGCGTTTGTAATAACTTAACTTCTCTTATAAACTCTGCAAGTCTAAGCAGACAAAGCGACCCTTTTCATTCGCACCACAGACAACTCAGTGTTAAACAATGCCCAGGTGCATTTGACTCGGTGGATCGCAATGTTTTATTTCATAAAGTGTCAAAATTGGTGTGCCCACAAAATTTGTTAAAATTGTACGCGCTCTCTACACAAATACTGCTGGTCGCGTTAGGGTCTACAACCAATTAACGCACAACTTTGCAACCAGCGGTAGTGTTTGTCAAGGCTGTCCACTGTCTTCCTTTTTGTTCAATTTTGTAATCGATGCCATTGTGAACAACACTCTTCCACACATTCAGAATGCAGGTGTAAAAGTTCTCCCGGGCGGTAAACTAGACGATCTTGACCATGCGCATGATATCGTACTATTATTCGACAATCGAGTTGCTGCTCACGCCACCTTGAATAGATTAACAGACGTTGGTCCGTCTCTCGGTATGAAATTCGCATTCCCTAAATGTGAGATACTTTTACAGAATCACAAACTACTCACTCCAACTCTTCGATTACAGAATGAAGATCTATACATAGTTGACAGGTTTACAAACCTTGGAATCTCTATCACTAACTTAGACAATTCGTTTAACTAGGTGAGGATGAGAATCGCGAAGCTACAGTAGCTTTCTCTAAATTTATGGAGAAACGCGAGTATTTCATTCTGTCTTAAAGGTTGTGTTTGCAATGCGTCTGTATGCGCAGTTTTACTATATGCTAGTGAAAATTGGCCTCTTAGAGTTGGTGATTTTAGACGCTTGCAGGCATTCGTCCATCGTTGTCTGAGAAGCATAACAAATGTTGGTTACCAACAACGAATAACAAACTTCGAAATCCGTAGACGTATTTTTGGATCTACCAACAAGCGCTCCTCGTTAGAAAGACAAATAAAGCTCCATCAACTTCGTTGGCTCGGTCACGTTTTGCGTATGCCCCCAATTCGATTGCCCAGTAGAGCTCTGTTCTCTCATCCAGTCCCAGATTGGCATAAGATGCAAGGTGAGCAGATTTTGAAATGGCAGAAACACTTGAAACCATTTACATCTAAACTGTGTAGTATAGGACCCACCCGTCTGCCAGAATGGGGTCCCCGTACACATCATAGTTCTTGGTTAGAAACCCTTCGTGATATGGCATCGAATCGAGCTCAGTGGCGATTTTGTTGCAGATGTCTAGTAGAATCATCTTCGTAACTTTCTTTTCTGAGTAGGGCAAAGTTGGCTGTGAGGTTTGGTTTGTTTTTGACGTGATACAGTGAAAGCCGCTGAATTCACCGTAATGGAGTTATGTAGAGGTTTAGTTTGCCTCACTTCTGTGAGTTCTCTTGATAAATATATTAATTGTAACAAGGCGCTTATTTTCTCTCTCTCTCTCTCTCGTAAATCTCACTAATAATTTGTGTCTAAATTATTATTTTTGTCGTTATTTATATTTTTCTCCCTTCCAATGGTTATATGGCAGTGAAAAATTAGTCACTTTTGGCTTTTGTATGGCTGGGCATGATGATGATGATGATGAGGAGGATGATGATGATAATGATGATGATGATGATGATGATGATAATGATGAAAAAATAAGATGTTTTGGGCCGTAAATAAAACTATCTCTCATTCCTAGTGCACAAATGAGACTGTGCTAGACTGACCTATCATCATTAATTTGCAAGCATGGAAACCACTAGCAATATAGCCAAATAAATAATAAATACACGAAAACAACAAAACAACACATCTACGGTGAGATGTAACACACAGCATCCAAACAGACTTACTTGTGTGAGTAACTAGCAACAGAATCACTAGAAGACTTTCTGACGGCAGTTGATAATGAATGCAACTGCAAATCTTCGTCGATCATGTTTACATTGTGTTGACGATAAGTATCATTCCCAATAAACTTTCCTGTCCCTGCTGCAGGTTCAATGTGAAAGTCTTCACTCGGCTTGTAGGCTCTTAACTGAGTGACCAAATTGTGCACCTTCGGCGAGATCATAGTATGAAACTCTTCAATTGTCATACACCTAAATAAATAAATATATCAAAAAGGTTTAATGTGTGCGTTGCACAAATTATTTGACCTGGATGCCAGCATAAAGATCGCTCATAAGAACGATAAAAGGATATTAAAGCTATTAAAAATGAAAACGAAAATATGACAACAGAGAATGTGGTAGTTCAGGTTATTAGTTGACTAAAACAAAAGGAGATTTATTTTGTTACCTGATCCATGCAATGACAAATAATGGATTGTTCCCATTTCCTCTAGCAATGAAAAATTATTCGTACCTATTTTTGGGTACCTTCTTCAATTCGCAGCTCTTTATATCAAATAAATAGAAACTAGTAAGTCATAAGCACCTACTTTGTAAGTACAGTGTTTCTTTGGGAAGCGCAGATTTATTGTATGACGAATCCGATATTCCTGTGTTTCTTAATCTATTTAAAGTGTTTTTTTCCTGTGAAATTTCAAACCAAAAAATTTGAGCCCATCACCAGAGGTGATTTCAAACTCGAACAAATGGAGAACAGAGAGGACAATGAAATAGTACAAGTATCTCTCTTCTTGAACATACCTCCTTTTAAACCAATAAAATAAACGCTAATATAATTTACGATCAACATTTAACCAAATGAATTATTCATTCAACACATAAAGGCGCATGTATTTACGTATACGTAAACATAGTCAGGCATATATACCCATATACGCATATATGGCTTTTAGTTTTTCTTTATTTCGTATAATGAGCCATGGTCAGAAATAGGTACCCGAAAATAAGAACGAAAAAAAATTCATTGAACAATCTCTAAATTAATGGATAACCTTTCCAAATAAATAAATATAGCCTGTACTAATAAGCATCCCATCAGATTCTCCATTTATAAGATAATGCTTTGATAATAAATACATAACTATCCGGTAGCAGAGCATTGAGAGGTACTGGTAGTACAGGCCGAAGTTGATGAATTCTCCGAAAAGTACTACTTGATTTCCTAATTAAGAAGATCTACAATGTAAATTTAATTGACTTCCAAAGCTAATTACTTGATAAAAAAGCCAGCATGCATACACAATAGTATGCACACCTACAAATGTGCAAACATACACGCAAACATTCACATACAAAAATAATGCACAAAAATATACAGACAAACATATATAAATACTACAAACACACATACATACATACATGCATATATACATACATTAATACATGCGTGCACGCATAATTGCAAGCTTATACATACTTACTTAAATATATACATACTTAAATATATACATACATAAATGCATACATACATACATACATGCATACATGCATACATACATACATACATACATGCATACATACATACATACATACATACATACATACATACATACATACATACGTACATACATACATACATACATACATACATACATACATACATACATACATACATACATACACACATAAAATTCATACATGCATACATATCATACCCATCATACATACATACATGATGCATAAATACATACATACATACATACATACATACATACATACATACACACATACATACATACATACATGCATGCATGCATACATACATACATACATACACATACATACTTACATACATACATACATACACACATACATACATACATACATACATACATACATGCAGTTTCAGGACCAATAAATTCATCCATAAATCACCCGTGCATATGAAGACAAGAAAACTGTTCAGAAAAATGTAAGAAGAGCTGACCATGCAACTTAACTCCGCTTTTCCTTGCCACTAGTGTATGTTTGCTACAAAAAATGTCAGTCATCGGTGTAATCGACCGAATCATTAGACAGCTTTCATGCTTCGAGTAGCTCCAGTTTATTAGCCTTGTTACGACTGAATGGCTTCCATAGCTAATTACTTGATAAAAAACCCAGCATGCATACGCAATAGTATACATACCAACAAATATGCAATCATACACGCATACATCCACACAAAAAATAATGCACAGAAATATACAGATAAAAATACATAAATACTACATACACGCATATATACATACATGCATTCATGCGTGCACGCATAAATTACAAACTAATACATACTCACTTAAATATATACACACATGAATACATACCTGCATACATACATACATACATCCATTCATACATATATACCTACGTGCATATATACATAAATACATACATACATACATACATACATACATATATTCATACATGAATACATACATAAATACATACATGCATACATACATACATAAATACATACATACATAAATACATACATACATACATACATACAGACATACATACATACATACATGCATACATAAATACATACATATACATACATACATACATACATACATACATACATACATACATACATACATAAGTACGTACATACATACATACATACATACATACATACATACATACATACATACATACATACATACATACATACATACATACATACATACATACATACATACATACATATATACATACATAAATACATACATACATACATACATACATACATACATACATACATACATACATACATACGACATACATACATACATACATACATACATACATACATACATACATACATACATACATACATACATGCAGAGTTTCAGAATCAAAAAATCTATCCATAAATCACCCGTACATATGAAGACAAGAAAACTGTTCAGAAACTTATAAGAAGAGCTGGCCATGCAACTTAATTCCGCTTTTCGTTGCCACTAGTGTATGTTTGCTACGAAAAAAGTCAGTCATCGGTGTAATCGGCCGAAGCATCAGACAGGTTTCATGCTTCGAGTAGCTCCAGTTTATTAGCACTGTTACGACTGAATGCGCACGCCATTCATCATGACACTTGCTTTCGTGGATACAAGACTACTGCAATCTAAAGTTTAAGAAACACTAACCCAATCACACAAATTGACCCTAATAGATTAGAAAACAACCGAGACAAATACCTTGCAAAACTATAGATCATTAAATAAAATTAAGTTCTCCATATCACACATTTCTATTTCTGTTGTACGTCCAGATTTCTAGTCATGTTATAGTTTAGCGCCTAATACAGGAACTAGACAAACTCCTGTATATACCCTCGCAGTCAACCCCTATAAAAACTTGCCTATCGTAAGCTGTTTGAAATACTCGAGTTAAAACACAAAATTGACTAGCTGTGTATCTGATGACTCGAGACGTCTGATCTTCCCCGTGTTCGCTGGTCGCATCAGTGTGTAGACTGATGTTTTCTCCAAATCCACATTTTGATTCACTAGATTTGTCTTCATGCACCGTATCATCGCCGTCGGGTTTATCGTCATCATTGCTCACATTTTTGTTGCTGTTCTGTTTTACAGGAAATTAAGAGAATAAATTTAATATGGAATGTACATTTAAATCAAGGAGAAGAATATACAAAGATCATGGACAGTCTGTAAATCTATTAAATCAAGAAGATGAAGGCCAGATTTGGGCTTGGTATATAGAACTGTGCGGTAACAATTTCCGCCTATCCTCGTTGCGAAGATGCTCGGTTTGAGTAGATAGATAATTAGGTTACACCGTCAAATCATGCTCATAGTAAAAACTCCCAACTTAATTTATCTAACTTGATACCATATGCACCATGCCAAATGCGGCAAATTCTGGGTGGCACATCAGTTCCGAATAAGGACGAAACTGTTCAACTGGATGAATCGCCTTTGCTATATTATACACCGCCAAATTTTTACTGAAAATTGTATGCACTTAATGGAACTGGTGTTTGGATAAAATCGCAAACATGTTTTAAAATAATTGCTATCACCGCGCGATCAACCAATTTTCGTTCAATTATGCGTATATATGGTTAATACCCGATTCTATTACATGTGTGGGTTACAACATCATCAGTAGTAATAAGCCCACTTTGACATCCCTAAAAAGCATTATTCTTACACAGAACCGTACGTTCTGTAATCGAGAAATGTGAAGAAATCATTCCAAAATATTATAATTATTCCCAAATAGAACGTTCACTAATTGAGTGGATGTCTATCCTGCCAAACTCGGACACAAGAAATCAAGCAGAATAACTTGCCTTAAATCACGTTTGCAAACATGAGACAATCACCAATGCCAATTTATTCAAACAGTCGCACTGCATAGAAAAATTTGAAGAGTAGAACACTAATCGCAGTAAGACTATTTCAAAATTAAATTTGCAGACTACAGAGTAACACCAATTTTATTCTTTAAATAAGTTATACAAAATAGCAGAACTGACACATTTCCATCTTTCCTAGTCACCATCAAAGCACAACGTCAAACTGAATAGCAAGCATCAAACCGAAATTTATGTTTCATTTATTGAAATAAACTGTGCGTAGTTACATTTCGCCTTCTTGAACATTTTGGATTCACATACTATTTAAATAATAATTATTCACCCAACGTTGTCGATCAATGTGATAGAATATTGAAATGAAAAAAATTTACAGCCGAGTACAGATGAAAGATCTATCGGACGTTTTGTGCAACTTCGACAATCTGTTAAAATCTTTTTTTTTTAACTTTCGTTATACAGTGAGTTTTAAAATTAGACAAACAACTATTGTAGGGCTGATTCATTCATCTTAGAATAAACCACGCAATCTGAATAGGTTTCTTATTAACTTATCGAAGAAGAAATTTACTTCGTTAAAGAGTAAGGCTCTCGCTTATTGCCAAAAAGATTTGCATACCTGGCAAAAAAGGTTTTATATACATGTATATATATATATATATATATATTCATATAAATTGATAAAATAATCACAAACTTCTTCATATCGTGCGGTTGGTTATGAATTCTTTGGTAATCTTCATCGCACCACCTTTAAAGAGAGAGATTGTTAATTACAATTCAATCAGGTGCCTGATTTAAAAGTGAATAATAAAAAACAAAAACCGTAATCGTGTTTTTCTTTCATCGGACAGAGCTCCAGACTTTGTCGTCGTGGATCGTGATGAGTACGTCTCTGAGGTCAATTGCTTGATTTCTAGTCGACAATATGAAATAGATTTCAAGAGTGATGCGACGGAGATAACAGAGAAAATCATAACCAAAAGCACGAAACGAAGATGTTTTTGATTAAATTATCAATGTAGAAACAGGTTTAATTACAAAGTGAAGCTCTTGCTTATATAAAAAAGATTTTCATACATGAAAATTATCATAGAGTAACTGAAACAGAGTTTAAATCACTTTCCAATCAGCAGTCTGACTTAAAAGCGAATAATGATTACAGCCGAGGATGGTTAAAAGGTTTGTCGTCATTTGTCACCAATATCTAAACTGGTCATCGTTAATCAAGTCTCATTTGAGTAAAGCGCATGTAGTTGCGTTACGAGAAGTGGCCTAAAACCGTAATTGTGTTACTCTTTCACCGAAAAAACGGTCTGAATTTGTCGTCGTGGATCGTGATGAATACGTCTCTGAGATCAATTCTTTGGTTTCTGGTCCACAGTTTCAAACTAATACTCAGTTTACACAATTAAACAACCATCGATTGTACGGATGATAACAACAGTTCTTAAAGAACAGTCTTTGCGAAACTACTCGAAGTGAGAGCCGCCCTTTAACCACTATATATTTGGTCAAAGAATGTGGGATAATAGGACGGCACAATCCCCTAGACGAATGTGTAAACATGCAATAGTGAAGCTAGCATCGTATAAAGTCTACGACAATGCGACTTCAACGCTAACTCACACTATATAATATATATACCAAATCTGTAAAGGATACTAACACTATGGCTATTGTGTTAGCAACCGATATCAACATTATTGTACCGAAAAGAAACATGGCACTAACACTATGGTTTCCGAGTCGGTGCATGGTACCAACATGATGGATATCAATTTATGTTATAGTTCACCGAAATTGAGAATTAAAACAATTTATGAACACCTGTTACTCCAGTAAATCCATATATTCTGGCCTTAATCGATATCAGTTATCACATTTCGCGGTAATCATGACATAATTCAATTAAATATATAATAGTTAAATACTGTTTGTTGCGGAGAGTTAATATATATGCAAGCATGTATTAGGTGTTGCGAACCTAGTAACAAATTAGTTCAGTTGTGACAAGAAGGATAAACCAAAGGCAGAATGAACGGAAAGTATAATCTCATGCACATTCGTTTCTTGCTTACTGGCGACTCATCAGTAGGAGCCGCTATTACGCCCTTTAACCACTATATATTTTGGTGAAGAATGTGAGATAATATACCGGCTCCTACTGATGAGTCGCCAATAAGCACGAAACGAATGTGCATGAGATTATACTTTTCGTTCATGCTGCCTTTTAATGGAGTACCAGGGGTTCAGAAATTTTTGTAAATCTCAATTTCGGTAAACTATAGCATAAATTGATATCCATCATGATGGTACCATGTATTGACTCGGAAACCATAGTGTTAGCACCATGTACCTTTTCGGTAAAATAATGTTGGTATCAGTTACCAACACAATAGCCATAGTGTTAGTATCCTTTACAGACTCAGTATATATATAATATAGTGTGAGTTAGCGTTGAAGTCGCATTGTCGATGAATATACGATGTTTTGTTAGCTTCACTATTGCAGGTTTACGCATTCATCTAGGAGATTGTACCGTCCTATTATCCCCCACTCTTGACCAAAATATGTAGTGGTTAAAGGGCGTAATACCGGCTCCTACTGATGAGTCGCCAGTAAGCACGAAACGAATGTGCATGAGATTCTACTTTCCTTTCATGCTGCCTTTGGTTTATCCTTCTGGTCACAACTGAACTAATTTGTTACTAGGTTCGCAACACCTAATACTTACCTGATTTGAATAATTGCTACCACCTCCGTGCAATCATTTATTGTTTTATTTTAATACTAAGGATGATGCATTTGTAAAAATGAGGTAGATGTGTCGACTCAGTTAGCCCATTTGCTACATGACGGGTGGTTTACACATGCAAAACGCCAACACCTGAAACCAGTCGAAATGTAAACAACTCAGCTGTACGCTTTATCAGAGACACACAAGCACGTTATTACGATAAGGCCAACTGTTTAAACTTTATCTTTGAATATGTTTAAAAGGTAGATGAATTGGAAGTTAAAAATCATTGGGATGTGTTTGTTTGATTTTGAGTCAGTTTGAAAACCCAGAATGTATATAAATGAATGATTGTAGAGCGATGATTAGTATTCACGATATAAATGGCCTTAATCCAGTTTGTTATGAATGTGTTATTGTGTCTAATTAGAAATATACTGTGTAATATCTCGAAGGCAACGGATATATATATATATATATATATATATATATATATATATATATATATTTGTTTGTGTGTATATACTTTCTTATGTGTATTGTATTTTTTATTGAAACAAAATTACTGTTTATCATATTTCAACAAGAAAATCAGTTGATAAAATGGAGAAAGTAGTGCTACAATGCAAATTTAAATGTTTTTAAAAAAATCATTCAGTGTAATAAATGTTTTGCGTATTTGAAGAATAACTAGCCTACAAAAATTGTCGTTATATATGATAAAGTAATTAAAATAATACTTCCAACTCACATTTTAACAGTCTTACATACGTTGTGTTTAAGCTTAATTTTAGCTGCACAAATACCACAGAGCCACACGCAAATCTTATTAGCTAACGCCACATACATAAAAGTTATTTAATTAGGCAAAAATAAGTTGCGCTCTTAGTGATAAAAATAAATTAATTCTATAAATAATTGCCTTGTTTAATTTCTGGCGTGATTTTGGCAAAATCTGCAAAAAAAGCTATCAACACTGCAAATAAAATGTGCAGCTGAGGTTCCAAGCAAGTTTAAAGTAAAAACAACTACTAGAGATAAATACCACAGTTCTGATTTTCAACAATTTTACGTACATCGCGTATCGATACACGTTAGTCAGTGTGGCGTAGTACTTTGATGATGCCCATGGAATGTGGAACCACGTCAGTACGTGGTACTGACGACGATTTAGCTATGCTGTGCATCTGGTGAAAAGAGCGCCATAAGTGTTCATTTACATTCGAACAAATTTATTTAAAGATATCATGGTTAGCAGCACCCAAACAATAATTGATAGCCCAAATGAAAAACATAGATAAGTGTAAGTATGTATTAGGTGTTGCGAACCTAGTAACAAATTAGTTCAGTTGTGACCAGAAGGATAAACCAGAGAGCATGAACGGAAAGTATAATCTCATTCACATTCGTTTCGTGCTAAGTTGCGACTCATCAGTAGGAGCCGGTATTACGCCCTTTAACCACTATATATTTGGTCAAAGAATGTGGAATAATAGGACGGTACAATTTCCTAGACGAATGTGTATTCCTGCAATAGTGAAGCTAACATCATCTAAAGTCAACGACAATGCGACTTCAACGCTAACTCACACTATATAATATATATACCGAGTCTGTAAAGGATACTAACACTATGGCTATTGTGTTAGTAACCGATACCAACATTATTGTACCGAAAAGTTACATGGTACTAACACTATGGTTTCCGAGTCGGTACATGGTACCAAACTGATGGATATCAATTTATGCTATAGTTCACCGAAATTGAGAATTACAACAATTTCTGAACACCTGTTACTCCAGTAAATCCATACACCCTGGCCTTGATCGACAGATCCATTTCGCGGTAAGCATGACATCATTCAATTTAATATATTACAGTTAAATACTGTTTGTTGCGAAGATCTAATATATATGCAAGTATGTATTAGGTTTTGCGAACCTAGTAACAAATTAGTTCAGTTGTGACCAGAAGGATAAACCAAAGGCAGCATAAACGGAAAGTATAATCTCATGCACATTCGTTTCGTGCTTACTGGCGACTCATCAGTAGCAGCCGGTATTACGCCCTTTAACCACTATATATTTGGTCGAAGAATGTGGAATAATAGGACGGTACAATCTCCTAGACGAATGTGTAAACCTGCAATAGTGAAGTTAACATCATATAAAGTCTACGACAATGCGACTTCAACGCTAACTCACACTATATTATATTATATTATATTATATATATATATATATATATATATACCGAGTCTGTAAAGGATACTAACACTATGGCTATTGTGTTAGTAACCGATACCAACATTATTGTACCGAAAAGGTTCATGGTACTAACACTATGGTTTCCGAGTCGGTACATGGTACCAACATGATGGATATCAATTTATGCTATAGTTCACCGAAATTGAGAATTACAACTTCTTCTGAACACCTGTTACTCCAGTAAAAGGCAGCATGAACGAAAGGTATAATCTCATGCACATTCGTTTCGTGCTAACCGTCCTATTATCCCACATTCTTCACCAAAATATATAGTGGTTAAGGGCGTAATACCGGCTCCTACTGATGAGTCGCCAGTAAGCACGAAACGAATGTGCATGAGATTATACTTTCCGTTCATGCTGCCTTTGGTTTATCCTTTTGGTCACAACTGAACTAATTTCTTACTAGGTTCGCAACACCTAATACATACTTGTGAATATGTAGATAGTTTTAGGCGCAGTGCTAACTTCCACTTATGAGTCGCACGTAAGATTATATCGTTTGATCATGCAGAAACTTGCATATCCTTTGATCTTATTCGTTACTAGGTACGCAGCTCCAAGAGCATAATCAAAATTAATTCTTTTGATTTGCGTTGTCTCATATTAGCAAAGTGTAGTTAATTATACTTAGAGGGTGGAAATACAGTACAAAAACTGGATGCAAAGAAATCTTATAAATGAATGACTGTAGTGCATAATTAAGAAGTGAAAGCAGAATGAAATATTTAAACCATAGTTAATTGTACTACTAGAATATTTCAATTTTTAATTACCTAAATGATTGGAAGAAAATTAACAAAACGGAGAAGAAAACGAAATGAAAATGGGAAAGAAAAAATGGCAACAGTTTATCTCAAAATAATAGCCAGCGGTCAGCAAAACTATTAAAGCAGTCACCAACAAGAATAAGTACTTTGTATAACATAATTCCAAAAATGCATATATATATATATATATATATATATATATAAAAAGCGATAATCTGCCTTTATAAAAACATTAATATCATTAGTAATATGAACCTTCGTAAATTAAATCGTTTTACATTCAGTCAGTACCCTCCTCAACGTGGTACGACTGTGTCAACCATGTCTCGATGGCCGATCGTACATGGGCTAACGGGGCTATGGCGGTGGAGTCACCAGGGCGTGGTGGATTTCCGACCGGCAATTGGATCTCCTATAAAATACCACATGAGCCCGACGACGGCACCATGACTCGGCGTGTTCCCCGCCACAAAAGGGTTCAACAGCCACAGGATTACATGGACTCCTGGACAGTACCCCGTACTTCCGAATGGCGAATGAGCTCCCAACAGCCACCGGCAACCATGCAACTTACTGCTGCCTTGTAGACTGCGCTTGGATGTGCAAAGGCTAGAGGTGCGTCCTCGATCAAAAAGCCGAGTGGTGAGGGGACACCACTTGTACCAAATTCCCAAGAAACTTCATGAAATGTCACATGGAGCCGGCTTATCCTCCAAAAGGAGTCAGCCGCAGTAAAGTAAAGTAAAGATTGCACTACTTGCAACGTATAATTACATATATTAGGCGTGGGCCTGATACCAAATAAAGGAACTATATCTATTTCTAGCTATGGCGAATGTTCAGGTGATTATTAATAGAAAGGTTTTTTTTAAATTGCCATTTGTATAACTAATTTCACATTAAAAACTTTTTATGCTACCCAGCATCACGTTAATACATTTCGCCACGCATAAAACTCAGACTTAATTAAGTAACGTAAACTTAATTGATGAAACGAGTATTAAACAGCAAATCTATGTAAGCAATTTTAATTTGTCATGTCCGCATTGCGTCACACACCAGCACATGAGCAAAACTGAGCAATAATCAAGATACTGTTGCGCAATAAGACTTAGTAATGTGATATCAAACAACATGACAATTAAAATAATTAATAGAAAATAATAGTTCATATTCACTACTAATAGTAACAGCTGTTTACTTATCAAATAGGGAACGTGTGCACACATATAACTGTAAATTGCACGTAATATGCGGTGTCTGTGACGCAGGGGACGATTTCTAAAACTTTAAACGAAATGCACCCGCGTTCACATCCCAGTGGCAGCAATTTAGGATAATATAGACGAATTAAAGACAAATAAGAAACTGGCCTATTAGATAAACTGCATCTGATATGTCATGTAAAGTTTAGTTGAAACCGAAAAAATATTGTTTACTTTAATGCAATATATATGCTGTCATTATAAACTGGTTACACCTCGTCTAACAATGAAGATAAAGCACCACACCAATTGTGGAAGTTCTATTTAATTAAAGGTTTATAGCAGGATTTTATATATATATATATATATATACATTAACTGGAGGTGATGTACGTAATAAATTGGTGGTTCTCCCATTTCACACCTTCTTCATATTTACATATATTATATATATATATATATATATATATATATATATATATAATCAAACGAAATACACTTAAGCAGACATGATTTGTCCTTATAGAGAACTCCTGGCTCTTCGCAAAATTTCCGCGACCGAGACACTTTTGTTCCGGAGTATTGCAACTCATCCACTACGCCACAAATGCCGCTCGTTACAGGCAATGTTTCCGTTTAAAAATGCATTTCGAGGATCAGCAGCTGAACATTAGGTATGAAGCAATGTCAAATAGGGCCTACGTGAAGGAAAGACCGATGAATACATACGATGGTAGTGAGAAAAATTGCAAGACCCTGAAGCAAATCTGATTATCCCAGAACGAAGTAGGCAATATTTAGGTTATGCAAACACTGGATATGTCTGAAATAATGCGTAAAAAGCTAAGGCCAATAACCTAATGCAAATCAAAAGCTCGCAAACTTAATTCAAATATTCGTCCAGACTTCCTACTCAGTCAATAGTTGCTTCATAAAATAAACTGTATTTTCTTTATTAAACTAAATCGGCTAGTATAAGTAGACATAAAATTAATTGAAAAGTATACTGTATGACAAATTTAATCACATTCTAACACGTTTTCCTCTATATAAAGAGTATATCTTAACTTCAATGGGCGTTTTTCAAGGATATTCTACAATATTTTATGCATATCACTATGTTCTTTGACAAAGTTTTTTAAGATATCCAATTTTCGTGCTTACTAAATATTTTAAAATATGAATTTGTGTACCACTTGTATAGTTGTCCTTTCGCTCCATATTTACAATTGATTAACTAGATAAAAATTATTTTTATAGTGCTAAAAAGATTTAAATTAAAAAAATAACAAAGAAGAATTGTCAGTTCATTCTTTTCTAAATGGGTGCAAAAGAATATTTATTTTGACATGGTGTTATAAAACTCTACCGTACAACTTTGGGTTGAACAGTCTTAGGTAAACTGATTTTGATCGAAATATACTCAATAAAGGAAAACATGTTTTTCGCCTTATCTGTAATAAAATTTAGAGGAGTTTCAATTTCACGTTTACTTTAATTTATTTTGTCTTATTATTTTCGCGCAAACACGACCCGTTATCAGCACCGAATCACTACATGCTATGGAAAGTTTGTATTAGATCATTTATCGCTTCTTACCCGATCTGCGTTTTGACTAACGCAGCTTTCATTGTTACAGTAGTGGTCTTCCTTTAATATATTTCGGTTACCTTTATCGGTAACCTTCTTCAGTTGGTCCATCCTCACAATTTTAAGAAATGCAACTAATGAATCAAGCGCGATATTTCCTCTAGCCATATTATTTATAATTCATACTGACCTTTCACTAGATATTCGCGTGTCACACGTGTGTGTGTGTGCATTTCCGTAACTGTTATTTTCATCTAAATAAGTGAGACTAGAGTGGCTGAATTATAAATTTTATCATTGAATTAGAATTTAACATTTGCATGTGTTAACTATTCGTTTTACACACTCAATGTAAAATGACGTAACTGAGATGGCCCTCACTTTCTGGTGGGGGGAGACCAATAATTCAGAAACACTCGTCATAAAAACATGCCATGAGTGATAAAACTAGAAGTCCGAAAGACCTGATAAGTTCTAATTCAAACCACTCAGATTGTACTCAAGATAGACAAGTTAATAACAGTTATTCGCATACCATTAAATTGGCGCTCGCCACGCATGTGCATGTGTATGTGTATACATAGCTAAAAAACTTCGTTAAAATATTAATTGATACACATGTACGTACATCTAAATGAAACTGCAGTCAATAGACATTAATTTACCCTGTGCACAGGTCAGAATAACTATTAATTCTAAATATTGTATTATTAGAATAATCTTAATAGGTAGGGTGGCGTGTAAAACACAAAATTAGGGCTCAAATCACTGAGAGTTTTAAAATCAAATAAGTAGTTAGAGATGAAATTTAGAAAGACTTTATTCATAATAATTGATTATTCATTACTTGAACAATAAGCCCATTAATCGATGTTCTTAATCTTTTACTGGAGCTAGCTTCAGTTTCCAATTCATGCAATCGCCTTTTCCTGTCATTAGCTAATGCGGTATTCCAAATCGTACCTAACGATTTTTTAACAGCTGTTTCATTCATAATATTATCTCTAGATTTAATTTCGATAGATTCCCTAATCAATCTCGTCACTCTATTACGACTACATAGTGTTATGCGTTTGCATTCCTCCAAGTTGATAGTATGCAGTCTCTACTACATGACGAGCAAAATCAGATTTAGCAAAACGATCATACCTACACGAAGTTTTATGTTCACCTGTTCTTACTTTGATTGGGCGCATGGCCTCACCGACATACTTGAGACTACAATCATTGCATGGGATTTCATACACTCCTGATGTTTCTAAGGGTTCGATCTTTCCTTTTTGGTTAGGGAGTATAGTGCCAAGTGTAAGGGACTGTTTTAAAACGGTCCTTATATTGTATTTTAAAGCTAAGGATTTCACTTTCCTACTTAATATAGATTCCGCTCTTCCTTCTCCTTATCCGCTTTTATGTACCTCAAACTAGGATTAATTTTTTTCGCGACGTCCATCATTGTTGCATCCATTATGTGAAGATGGTCACCATTAGGCTCGAATATATTGCGTAGTCTACCTAATTCTAACTTCCTATGCTTTATATATGTTAACTTAAGACTTCTTAATGTTAATGACTTTAAGATACCGACTTTCATACGATACGGGTGATTTGACTTGAAATTAAGAAGGATTCCTGAATAAGTATCCTTCCTATAAATATCTATTCCAAATTTCTGACCATTTCTAATTAATTTGACATCCAAAAATGGTAATTCACTTGATGATTCCCTTTCTAAGGTAAATTGGAGTTCGCTCATTCGATTAGCTAAATTTAAGAAATTTACTATTTCATTATCACCATGGTTCCAGATTATTATTATGTCATCCAAGAAACGTAGGTACAATTTTGGTTTCAGTGGAGTCTTATCCAATAAATTATTTTCCAAATAATGCATAAAGATATTAGCTAACGGGACCAACAAATGTTGTCCCATTGGAACGTCTCGAATTTGTTTATAGAATTCCTTCCTATATTTAAAATAAGTGGAGGACATACATCTCCATGACGTGTCCTATCGTCATTTCCTTTCCTTCTAATATTAAGGGTTGATCAACTAGAAAGCTTCTAAAACAATCCAGAGCCTCAGGTACCGGCATATTCGTGTACATAGATACTACTGAGCCATCCTGCCGCACACTTCACTGGACACAATTTCAGTTATATACTAACTAATGTAACTTGTTTAGTCGATTTTTCCTTTAGGTGGAGTTCATATGGCATTCATTTAGACCCAAAGTTCCAACTAACCATCCCCAATCTGTCATTTCTGAACAGACACCACACTACATGGGGAAGTGGTATTGAAATGAATTATTATATAATGAAATGAACATTAGTTAGAGCACCAGATTCCGAAGCAGACGTGCCCAGGTTCGAGTCCTGTCCGCGGCAAATTCTGGCCAGTACATGATGAGTTCCCAAAAAGGACGAAACCGGTCTACTGGATGAATTGCCTTTTCTACACTACACAATTCTTAGTTTATACTGACATATGTAAGTAATAAATGGGTCAGGTGTTTATATCAAGACCGCAACGTTGATTATAATAAATTAGGAATTAGACATGATAAAAAACTAGCTGACTTGGGAATTTATAGACCCCAAGATAGTGATAATTTAATCAGGACTAATAGAATAGTAAACCTATCAACATTAAATCTTAAGAATGATCAAGTTGAACTACTTAACCGTGGTTTAAACATGGCTATTCCTAATGAAAGATCGATTAGAAATTAATTAATTACTGAGGCTGTCAAAACGGCACAACTTCTTTCGGATAAGAATAGAGTGAAATTTTAATTAGACTTTGCCTCAATGGTTTTAACACACCAAGAGGATAAAGTTAAGCCTAACTATGAAATTAAACGTCTCAGAAAGGATTTAGTATAAAATAATGTTATATGTCTTAAGGCGGATAAAGAGGAGCTACAGTTCTGATGAATCAATCTGATTATAACAATAAAATGATAGAACAGTTAAGTAATGCTGAAGTATATACTAAAATAACAAAAGACCCTACTGATAAGTTACAAGGGCAAGTAAAATTATTAATCAATAAGATGATTGCTAATGAAGAATTGGATTCGACGCATGGTAACACTCTCATTCAAAGAGATACGGTTGCACCCAAAGTTTATGGTTTAGTTAAAGTGCATAAGCCGGGTAATCCCTTAAGAATTATAGTGAATGTACAACACTCCCCAACATATAAAATTTCTAAGTTCTTGTGTCATAGAATAAGATTATATTCATATTTCTTAGAACATACACAGTTGAACTCATGTCAGTTGGTTGAAATTGTTGATAAATGTGTACTAGATGAAAAGGATAGATTAGTAAGCTTAGATGTAGTATCTATGTACACAAATATACCGGTACCTGAGGCTCTGGATTGTTTTAGACGTTTCCTAGTTGATCACCCATTAATATTAGAAGGAAGCAAAATGACGTTAGGACACGTCATGGAGATTATGTATATTTGTATGTCCTCTACTTACTTTAAATTTCGTAAGGAATTTTATAAACAAATTAGGGGCGTTCCAATGGGACAACCTTTGTCGGTCCCAATAGCCAATATCTTTATGCATTATTTGGAAAATAATCTGTTGGATAAGACTCCATTGAAACCAAAATTGTACCTACGTTTCTTGGATGATATATTACTGATCTGGAACCATGGTGATAATGAATTGGTAAATTTCTTAAATTTAGCTAATCGAATGAGCGAACTACAATTTACCTTAGAAAGGGAATCGTCAGGTGAATTACCATTTTTAGATGTCAAATTAATTAGAAATGGTCTGAAATTGGGAAGAGATATTTATAGGAAGGATACTTATTCAGGAATCCTTCTTAATTTCAAGTCAAATCACCCGTTTCGTATGAAAGTCGGGATCTTAAAGTCATTAACATTAAGAAGTCTCAAGTTAACGATATAAAGCATAGGAAGTTAGAATTAGACAGACTACGCGATATATTCAAGACTAATGGTTACCCTCCTCATTTAATAGATACAACAATGAGGGACATGGTGAAGAAATTTAATCCTAGTTTGAGATACACAAAAGCGGATAAGGATAAGGAAGAGCGGAAGGTCATGGTATTACCGGACTCTATATTAAGTAGGAAAGTGAAATCAATAGCTTTAAAATACAATATAAGGACCGTTTTAAAACAGCACCTTACACTTGGCACTATACTCCCTAACAAAAAAGAAAAGATTGAACCGTTAGAAACATCAGGAGTGTTTGAGATCCCATGCCATGATTGTAGTCTGAAGTATGTTGGTGAGACCATGCGCCAAATCAAAGTAAGAAGAGGTGAACATGAAACTGCGAGTAAGTATGGGAATATGGCTAAATCTGATCTTGCTTGTCATGTAGTGGAGACTGTGCATACTATCAACTGGGAGGAATGCAGGCGCATAGCAATATGTAGCCATAATATGGTGACGAGATTAATTAGGGAATCAATCGAAATTGAATCTAGAGGTATTATTATGAATGAAACAGCTGTTGAAAAATCGCTAGGTCCGATTTTGAATACCGCATTAGCTAATGACAGGAAAAGGCGATTGCATGAATCGATGGACCAACTGAAGAAGACTACCGATAAAGGTAACTGAAATATATTGGCAAAAGAAAACTACTGGAACAATGAAAGCTGCGTTAGTCAAAACGCAGACTAGGTAAGAAGCGATAACTGATCGAATTCACACATTCCATAGCATGTAGTGATTTGGGGCTGATAACGAGATGTTTGCGCGGAAATATTAACACATAATAAATTAATGTAGACGTGAAATTAAAACTCCACTGAATTTTATTACAGATAAGGCGAAAAAACAAGTTTTCCTTTATTGAGTATATTTCGATAAAAATCAGTTTACCTAAGACTGTTCAACCCAAAGTTTTACGGTAGAGTTTTATAACACCATGTCAAAAGAAATATTCTTTTGTACCCATTTAGAAAAGAATGAACTGACAATTCTTCTTTGTTATTTTTTTAATTCAAATCATTTTAGCACTATAAAAATATTTTTTATCTAGTTTATCAATTGTAAATATGGAGCGAAAGCACAACTGAACAAGTGGTACACAAATTCATATTTTAAAATATTTAGTAAGCACGAAAATTGGATATCTTAAAAAACTTTGTCAAAGAACATAGTGATATACATAAAATATTGTAAAATATCCTTGAAAAACGCCTATGGAAGTTAAGATATATTCTTCATATAGAGGAAAACGTGTTAGAATGTGATTAAAGAAGCAAAAATTTGTCATGCCGTATTTTTTCAATTAATTTTATGTCTACTTATAGTAGCCGATTTAGTTTACTAAAGAAAAGCGTAGATAATACAATTTATTTTATATATTATTTTATTTATATATTAAGCAACTATTGACTGAGCAGGAAGTCTGGACGAATATTTGAATTAAGTTTGCGAGCTTTTGATTTGCAACAACCATATTGTTTCTAACCAATCACACGGACAGACGCGTATTTGACTTTAATCGTTGTCATCAGAGCACAACATAAAACTGACTAACGCAAATCAAATCGAAATATATATGTAAGGCACACGAGACTATAAGAGCTGTATGTCAGAATTTTCCACAACTTTTGTATACAGTGCAATTTGATTAGTTGAAGTTAGATCGTCCTCGTACCATGATCGAAACGCGTTTATACGTGCAACTGACAGTCGTTTTGTCGTTGTTATTTTCGTGAACTATGTAAACTTGATTTAAGAAAAACGATAGTTACAATGGACTCGTATCCAGGATATTTGCTTTGATTATCTTACACCGTCGTAACGCTTCGCGTGAATCATATACTAGAGATGAATAAGCCGGATTTCGGTCCGGTCGGGGTTGTATAGATAATATCTTTGCTTTAAGGTACATTTTTGAACAGCTACATGCATACCACTGTCCCACAATAACCGGCTTTCTAGACTTCAATGATGCATTGGATAAAGTTGATCGCAATGTTCTATTTGATATTCTATTAAAAAGTGGTAGGCCCACCAAATTTTTAAATGTTATATGCGCTCTCGGCACAGACACTTCCGGTCACGCTAAGATCTACAACGAATTGGCACAGATTTAATAACAACAGTGGTATTCGTTAAAGCTTTACCTTTTTCCCATTTTGGTTTAATTAATTATGAACAACTCTCTTCCATACGATCATGATGCTGATGTTGAAGTTCTCCCGGGACAGTAAATCATTCGATCTTGACTATGCAGACTATAACATATTATTATTTAACAATCTAGATTCTGCTCAGGCCATCTTATTTTCATCTTTGAAATTCGCACCATCTAAATGTTAGATAGTTTTACAGGATCACCCATTACTCACTTCAACTCTGCGGCTGCAGAGTGAAGATCTTGACATAGTTGACAGGTGTGCAATTTACCTAGTTAATCTTAATAAATTTTATTAGTCATATCAAGTCTAGAGAGACGTTTATTAATTTTCTATATAGCAGGTAAATGTTGATTTAAGTCTTGGTATATACCTGACTCACGCATATACCGTAATTTAAATGATTATAGTAGGAATATAACTTGCATTTATACTAATAGTGAAGTTATTAATAAACGATCTGGCGTTTCAAGACAAGTTTCTTACAATTAAATACCCACGGTAGGAAAAATTATTTTTTGCAAGTTAATTCAATCATTTAGACACATTTATTTATATCCATTTTAATCAATGTTAGTCAATATTTTTTTTAATCAACCAATTATAGTAATCAATACACACATGTATACATATGAACATGCTAAGTGGGCTTAGAAATTATTAATGTCAATAAAATACGCTTAATCGAAAACAGCACCATTCACAACCTCTGTTTAAATTTAAATAATTGAACATACATTCATATGATGCCGCCTTGTATTTATCAAGGCTGCTCGACGAGAATCCAATGCGATGAGGTGTTTTACAAACACGCGTGCAATTAAAGCGGAACACCAAACACCCAATTCAGCATGAATGCTAGCGCACTGCTCCACAGCTCTTCTGCAGTATTCCAATGCTCTCACCAGACGACCGTGGCCAACTGGACTATTCGACAATTGGTTAGATTGGCGACAATGCAAGCATTCACCGAAATGGGGCACGTTCTTGTTTGTCGCTTTGTCTTAATTTATAGGAAGAATAGCACATTTAAACAAAATAGGCTTGACATTTAAATATATTTGATTGCGAAGAACTAGCATATATGCATATTTCTATTAGACAGGACGCAACAATAAACAAATAAGTTCCAATCGGAATATAAAATACTTACATCAACGACTAAATACAAGTTTCGCACAGTGGGATTTATAGGAGCTTAATCAGATAACGTGGATCTTACGGCACTTAAAATCTGCATTCAAACATGTTTGTTATGCCAACGATACGATCAACTTCAAAAATCCAAATGTAACACATTGCGCGACACATCTCTGCGAAAATCTTTAACCTTGTTTTAAAAAATAAGATGATTTCAATCGTCCTTTAATAATATTTACGCGAACATTTTACTCGTCTTCATCTGCAATATCATCTTAATTCTATAACACTAAACACTTTCTTAAAGAAGGAAATTTTACGCACTAAACAAGCCTTTTTATTGTACATTTATAATCTGTTAGTAGTATGCCTTCATTTATATTCATACTTACTAAATTATGGGATTGGTTCGATAAATTTTCATATTAATAAAGAATATTTATTTAATTCCATACTTTACCCATTTCTTTAACACGGAGTTTTTGCTTTGACGTAACAGGATATATATATATATATATATATATATAGCAATCTTTCCATGTGAAAAAAAAGAATTTTGATCATATATAAGAACCGTTTTTATCTCATAATCTTCTCAAGTATCAACAAATGAACATCTCTTTATATAAAAATTGAAAGGCCATGAAAAATAGAAAGATGTAAACGTGGAGAGTGTGAAATAAGTGAAAAACTACCCCAAGCGGCTCATAGAAATCAACAGCTGACTACGGCCGATTCATACTACGGAGAATTCCATCAAAAATATATATTTCTAAAATAGAAATTTAGAAGCAACCTAACAGACTCAATAAATGTATGTCAGTTAGATCCAATCACGGAGTCAAACTTCACAAACAAAAATTTAAACATTAATTTCAGTAAAAAAATAATTTTGAAATTCGAGGCGAAATATTATTTGCGTAGTGTACGAATTTACACGTATTTGCGATATCACATATCTTGGAAACAGGAAAGTAAAATGATAGACTAACTCCATCAATATGAACCACACAATTATGTTGATTACCTAGGTCAAGGTGAGCGGCCGTCGTGTACAACGAACTAGTCTCACATTTCGGTGGAAATTTTCTACCAATTTTGTTATTGTGTTTATTGGCGAAATATCGCATTCAATAAGCAAAAATATCACCACGGTTGGGGAAAAGGGCAATATAAACCTCAAAGCACGTATAAATTTCCCAGGACTTCATAATTCTGGAGTACAATTTATGCCATTTGTAAATTTCTTCCTTGACATCAAAGATTTTATACATTAGACGCTAGGTTTGCGTTCCATACTATTAAGGGTTTCATGTATCATTTTAGAAACTCGTAAGTGAACACTTATTGTCCCAATATATATAAATGTATATAAGTGAATTTAGACAAATTATTATTGAGATTTACGAGAGAGAGAGAGGGGTAAAGAGAAGGAATACCTATCTACTGAGTAAATTTATCAGGATAACTCACAGAAATGAGGCAAACTAAACCTCTCCACAACACCATTATGGCCAAGTTAGCATTCGCCTTGCCCGTAAATCTCAATAATAATTTGTCTAAGTTCACATATATACTTTTTTCACTCCTTATGGTTATATGGCAGTGAGACATTAGTCACTTGACTTTTGTGTGGCTGGACATGATGATAATGATGATAATGTCTCAATGGCTATTTTTCACATGTTAAAGATGTAAATAACATGAAGATGATGTAATATATCCAAAAATTCTCCAGCTTTAATGGTACCGTAGTATTAGTTTTTGCACAGTGATTTAATTCAATCACAAAAGATACTTATTATGCCGATATATTAGAACTAGCAAAAATGCCAAAATATCAAATTCGTACAATTTTTGTACCATATTTTGTCTTAAATACACAAATAAAAATTAAATTATTAGCACCCTATTTTATGCATGTACGACAATTACGCAATACATAGCACAACTTCAAGAAACCTGAATATAGCGTATACCTGGGCGTATTAAAATAATCAAAAAACGACTAACACTAAGAAAGTATTTTGGTTAATGGACATACCGGCAAGATTTGATGTACTTATCTTAGCAGACATGCATAGCGGGCACTGCTCTGTCTGAATTGGCGCATTCGGCGAGGCCTGTTCAATATCGCAGAGAAAATCCAATGTGTCGGCTAGTAATCGGCTAGCGAAGCGATGAACAGGATGTAAACCAGCCTGTTTAAACTTAAGCAGATCAAGTGACTCTAGGCCACACGAACAAAAGCAGAAAGAGAGAGACAGGAAGGCATTTTTACAAAACCAATTTACCAGAAGCGAAATAAATAAAATGAGACATATTTTTGAACCAGTTTACCCTTAATACTCACAAGACTTATTGGAGATAAACGAGGCACGAGGAAATAGCTTTTCGCTATATACACTGAATGACCTAAGACAATTGGTTCGTAAGCAATTCTAAATGGAAAAATGGTTTTATTAACAATAAATGTGCATAAACAAGTTAGCCAAACTGTCACTTTTCACAATAACCACGATAAAACATTAAATTCTAGTAATGAGAAGTTTTCGCAAAATAAAAATATACTAGATTTATAAAGATCAGTTAAAAATTTCATAAAAGTTATGAGTACACTTTAAACACAAACATATGCATCAATGTCTCCCACTGTAGGCGTGTATATATATATATATATATATATATATATATATATATATATATATATATATATACCTATATATATATATATGTATATATATACATATATATATATATATATACATATATATACATATATATACCTATATATATATATATATATATATACATATATATACCTATATATATATATATATATATATATATATATATATATATATATGTATATATATATAATTATGCTCAGAAACAGAGGAGGTAAGGTCGCTCGTCGCGTTCCTGTACTTATCTTTGAGCTAGTGCATTACTGGAGAATAGAGCTTAGCTTTGATGTGGTAGTTGGCATGCCTTTATGGATCGTTAGGTTATATTGTTGGCACTTCATTACCTTTAGATTATGCCCTAAGAGGTAGGCCAAAATGTGCATGTTTAGACTAACAGTCTCAATTCCAAACTAGGAATAGGCTACTTTGCGTTGATTTGCTGACAATGCATATCTATGAAATTGATGGTTTTGAGGGCAGAGAAACAGCATTTTAATGAAGGTAAAGTGAAGTAGTTGTAGCAGAAAAATAACGGTAGCAGCATTAATACAGGAAAACGAGCATAAGTAGTAAATGTTAGCACGAAAAATGATGATAATCATTGATAGAGTCGAATAAATTATTTGTCAAGAGATGGAAAGTTTTATATACTTAGTGCCAAAAAGATTCGAAATAACGCCTCAGGTACGACTGACCGGAGCTTACTAATTGTCGGGCCAGCAATTTATAAAGTCCCAATTGTGACACTATAACATTAATAAAACAAAGCGCCACCTACCAGATATATCTCTTTTTTCCGTATTTAAATAGCGTGAAACTCCAAACTCCGTTATTGATCGACATACAATAACCTGCTCGCACGGTTGGGCACCCAACGCCAACATTGTTAGCAGCTCAGAAGCCGTTTCCAATCGTGAAAGAGTTTTGCGTTGAAGCTCCGATATGCGGTGTCTTGCCTATAAGTAAAATAATCTCAAACTGAAAATAAATAATGCAACTACCAGTTAGGTCAAACTATCTTAAAATGGAACATTTCAGGTGACGGCACTAAATAACATATGGTAAAAAAATCTTATTTACTTATTATACTAACAATTGGTTGAAAACAGTGAGTACCTACCTTGATCTTTCCTATTCAACCTACGTTTTAAAAATATACATAAATATAAATCGACATTTCATTTTCCGTAAAATGTTTCTAGCTGAGCCAGATATTAAATAGCAAGACCAGGTCTCACATTGTAGTAATAGTAAATAAATGTGATGAGTAACTGACGGTGTGATAGAAAATCAATGACCACTAAAGACCGGGTTAATGTTTAATATATATATATATATATATATATATATATATATATATAAAAAGTATTTTGATACATATGCTAAGACAATCCCAACCTGATATTATATTGCCAATATCAAAAATAAACTTGAGAAGCAACTGTTAGGGAAATAGCTCCATCAAAGCCAGTACCAGCGAATCGAAATTTGATCTTAAAGACACATGTTTCGCGCTTGTTAATATCAAATTAACATTCAGTGGTAGCTCGGCCTCCATCATCTCGAGACCAAGTTATTTTCCATAGGATAAAAATAATGAAATAAATTGTATATCTCATTTGCCGAGTTCCTTTCTCCATTGACAACCTAGTGTCCTTTGACAGCCCACACATTTCTGGATACTTTTTCGCTTGGCCTTCAAGCTAATTTGTCTATAATGGTGTTATGTAGAGTCTAAATTGCCTGATTTCGGTGTATTAATTAAGTATCTTAATCTGAACTAGATCTACAAATCATACATCACTCGTCTTAACAGTTTTTATGTCATTATTTTTTATTCTGTTCAGTTACTAAATATATAAAGCAACTGTTCACAGAAGCATTAATGTCTTTTATCGGCGAAAAATGTACTAACGGAGTATGTTGAAATACAATTTTCAATACAATATAGTCAAGGATGATTGCGAAATATGGCTGCTGATCGTCAAAATCCAGAAAGGAATCATGTACATAACGGAAAACTAGAAATTCCCAAAATAAAATAAACAAAACACCGTCTCAATATGAATTCAATTAGGTAAAGTAGAATACACAGAGATAATGTGTTGCTAATCAGCCAAAGAAATAACTGAAAATACTGACGTAAACTAACAAGAAGATGAACATAAATGGGTCACATCTAAACCTCTATTCTAGGAGCTGTTGGTACCTGATGCTCCAGCCTATCTTTTCCGGTGAAAACCATATGAATTCGCTTTAACATACACGGTTTTCATTGAACACAAAGCGAAATGTGATCGACGGTGTTACCTCAACCGGTATGGAGTACAACGAACACACCCACTCACAGTGAAAATTTAACAGCGTTACTAGTCCTAGCTAGTTCTTTAAGATTGTAGGTCTCGGGAGTTAGGGAGAAAAGTAATACTAAGATCTAATTGATAATTTAGAGAAAAATATACTTTAAAATCCACGCCTCATTACACATAAAAAATCAATAAAACTGATGCTCCACTGCTGCATAATCATGAAATAATTATGCAATATGTCGTCCGTAAAATATCGCTAGGTTGCACATCCCCAGTTGTCATAAGTAAATATATTCCGTTCCGCAAACTATCCTAATTCGCGAGTTTCACAAGATAACCAACAGTAGTTCGTATTGTAAATTAGTCTACAGCTGGAGTTATGCACGAATAAATTTTAAAGCATAAATTTCATTGACTAACCTTACATACAAGCTAATGAGATAAACCAGAATTCATGAAAATCAATAACTACACTATACATTAATGAGATATATGGCATACGAAAAACAGTCTTATAATCAGATTGAAAATCGGAAAACGCGATTACCATCACCAAAAAAATATTGGTCACAAGGAGCACATGTAACCTAATTAATTTAAGACCAACAGCAAGGCACCATTAACAAGAATGTTATATTTCGCACCAAGACTAGTTATTGTGACATTTACCAAGATATTTACCTTTATAGATACCGAATGGATACATTTTGGGCGCATTAAATAAATTCGCATAGTCCAGCGACGCCAAATAAGACAAACTAACAACCCCTTTTCTAATGAGCATAAAATATTCTGTGTAAAATTCAAGCTTAAATTGTAAACCCAGTGACAGTGTTTGACAAATTTAACAATTAAAATATGCTTCCATTGCATAAATTATCCAGTAAAATGGAAAAGCGATGAATAATAATAAAAAGGATGAAATTAAAACGTGCGTACTTTATCCGGATCACTCGTTTCCTTATGAAAGAGTGCGGTTGTAAAACATAGAATGCGCAGCGCAGACTTGCCAATTAGATTTGAACATATTCCAAACAAAAGATTATATGGATGATCATCTTGTAGAACATTGTGGCAAGCGTTGACGACCAAAAGGAAGCAATTCTAAAATATTGAAAACGTAATCATAATAAATAATTAATATTTCTCTAAAGACATTATCATCATTATCATCATGCAAAACCAAAAGTAAATTTCTAACCTGACAACTGGCGGGCTCTAGATAGCTAACCCGGTAATGGTGGCATTAACTTTGCCTGATCTAGTAAGATAGCCTTCATTAGAAGGCATTTTAAGTCTTGACTTCAGTTTAGCTACCTGAAACATTTAGTGGGAGTAAATTTCAGCTGCTGATGGATACATTGGCCAGTGACGCCCGGGCAGGGTTCTCGCTGGCTTTGTTTGGCAGAATGTCAAAGAGAAGGAAATCTATGAATACAAACGTTCCCCAGTAGGAATGAAAGATCTATCATTCTGTTATAGCTTAAATATAATCACGAATAATAATCAGTAAAGCATCCGTTTTAGGCTCTTGCATCAGGGAAACAGTACACCCAAGGTCTGCTTATAAGAATACGGCCAATCTAAGTACAACTACACTACAAAGTCTTATTCACATGGTTTGTGCCACTACTACTCGTGGCAAGATGCCACATTCGCGACGACCTGGTTAAGTCTTGGGACTAGAATAGAGCCTACTTTCGTAGTCACAAATGTTTTCAACTAGGATCCATCTGCCCACAGCGCATATTGCCGCGTAGTCTTGGCTCAGTGAGGCGTTAAATTCACTGGCAAACACTAGGCTGTCAAAACACCACTCAGGACCAAAGCCCCAACCTAATAACTCATTATTATTATTATTATCATCATCATCATCATGCACAGTCATACGAAAGACAATAGTAACCAATGCTTCACTGCCATATAACTATAAGAGAAACAAAAAACAAGACATTTTTTACAAATAAAGACAAAAAAATTGTTGTCATAAAAATTATTGGTGAGGTTTATGAGAGGGAGTGCTTAGTTATTATGAGTATATTTATCTAGATAGCACACAGAAGTGAGCAAACTAAAATTCTACACAACACTATTATGTTCAAATGAGCATTAAGGCAAGTCATCATTTGTAATAAAGATTACTTGCGGTTTCCACTGTATCATGTCATAAACAAAATCAAGCAGCTAACTGCGTCCTACCACGAAAAGAAAGTAACGAAGCTGATTCTACTCTAAATCAGTAACAAGATTCCCACTGAGCTCGACTCCATGCTATATCGCGCATGGTTTCCAACCAAGGACTATGATACGCACGGGCAGACCAGTGGGTCATGAGCTCCTCAATTTTTCTGTATTTGACTTTCACTGTTTCTGTCATGTCAAAATCTTCCCACCTTATTTCTTACGCCAAGACGGCGCTGGGTGAGTGAATAATGTTCTAGTGAGTAATAGAATTGAGGGCATCCACAAAACGTGACCAAGCCAACGTATTTGATGGAGATGTACTTGTTTTTCTAACGAGAAGCACTTGTTGGCCGCTCCAAATATACGTTTACGGACGTCATCGGTGTTCATTCTTTGTTAACAACCGACATGTGCTGTTTCTTAAATAACGATGGTCGAGTGCCGTATAATAAAACTGCGCGTACGAATTCATTGTAAACAAGACCTTTAAGGATGAGTGAAATACTCTCGTTTCTCCATAAATGGGGAAGGTTCGAGTAAACTAATCAATATTTCGCGAATCCCATACCCATCTCGCCATACATATTACCTCAGTTATTGATAGATCCCGAGGAAGGTAAACCTGTCAACTATGTCTGGATCTTCACTCTGCAGTCACTGAGTTGGAGTGAGTTGTGGGTGATCATGTAAACGTTTCTTACAATTAGAGGTTGCGAATTTCATAACGAAATACAAAACACTAACTGTTAATCTATTCAAGGAAACCTGAGCAGGATTTAGGTAGTCGAATAATGGTACGATAGCGTCTAAATATTCAAGATCGACTAATCTATCACCTGGAGGAATTTCAATATCCTAAAGATGTGGAAGGGTGCTGTTCATAATAGCAACTATTATAAAATTAAACAAAATTGGGGAAGTGGACAGCCTTGAATCTAATGAATCACTATTTTCATTAAAAAGATTAGTTGAAAACTGACATGTACCCATTTACGACTTCCAGAAGCCGCTTTGCTACGCGAATGCTAGCGTTTGGCAACAAGTATTTATTGATATCCCGTTATGTATATCTTTTGATGCAATACTGGATAGCAGAAGAACAAAACTATGCTTGAATGGATCACACTTACATTGAGTTGGGAAAATAATCACCCCTTGTTGTACAATGCCAAAATGAGACAAATTGTAGAATGCTCTTAGCAATTTCATTCTCCTGAAGACGAGCAATTTAAATACCTCGCATTTTTAGTTCGCTAATTGTAAAAGACTGGTTATCTCGCAGTGCAAGAGCGTCAAAATCTATGATGCTAATAGATAGATTATCATAACACAATACACTAGGATCATCAAAAGACATTTGGATGTCCACCTTGCCCATTTCCACGCGCTTTCCTCCAGGACAATATAGTAAAAATCTCCAGTGGCTTATAATCCACTTAACCGTAATGAATTCAATCTATGGGACACACAAGTGAATCAGCCACTAGCAGATCACCAAATGATGGTTTTAGGTAAGCAGCTTTGATACTTCTACAGTACCGCATAGAAATTCCTTCATCTTGTTACAGTTTCATTCACAACTAATTAAGTTTGCCTTCGCTTCACCGTCCAAACAGACAATAACCCTTTTTATACGTTGAACGCCTGACTTTGTCTGGAATCAGCATATCCTCGTAATAATCATATTTATAGGGAGGTTGTAAAAGATACTAGACCACGCATGGTTAGTAGAGATTAATAAGCCGTATTTAGTACTCCTGAAGTTTAACTGCTACTTAAGAAAAACGGGCACCACCTGCTAAGGGTATCTGATTTGGAGTATTTAGTGACCCAAATTTCCTGAAAAAAGCAACATTTTCTTTCCGCGTCTGGTAAGCTCGCTTTCACTTCCTTTTTTCACATTCAAGGTTAGATATTAACCACACAGTAAATCCAAACTCAAGGCTTCACATAAGAAAGGATGGCTGCATTTATATATGTTTATTTTACTGATGCTGGTATGAATAGCTAAAGACAATCAGTTGTTAGTCAAAAATTTCCATTGCTACGGATTATTTCTATATCGAAATTCTGATTGGAAACTGTTTGATTTGGCTAGGTTCAGTTTTACTTTTTTTCCCAATTCATTAAAGGAGTACAGCGGTGGCAAAATTTTAGGCAGAATAAAGCAAACTAATTACAAAATATTTGTAAAAATCGGCACTGACACGTTACTTAAAATATGGACATCACGATAGACCAATTAAACTTAGATTAAACGGTTTGGTCTTTCAACCTACTGTCATTATACCACGAGGAAACGTCTTATATTGAATTAAACTAAATACACATAATTAATTTGTTGGAGATTTGAGTTAATTTCAATATTTAACACACTGGCGAGATTTCTCAAACGATTGATGAATCACACCTTACAAACTTAAGACAATTTCATTTGAAGTTAATTACACTGATCAGTTAATTTGCTATACATACATATACGATGAAGTACGTTGCTTGTCCTGTGTGTTCAAATAGAGCATATGCAAAAGGGGAAAAGTAAACATGATCACGTAACCGGATTTTGTCTAACCCTAAAAACCCTCATGTTTTATTCCATCCAAGTACCCTGAATAATGTGAGAAGAATGTGATGTGATTAAGTAACTGCTAAAATTAATGTAGACTTGATTATACTGCTTATCTGGTGTTTTTATATTTTAATGACATTTTGTTATACAGGTGGCGCTTCACCGCTGTTACCTTTTCATTCGAAGGAGACCAACAAGGAAAAAACAGACTCACAATCTAAACCTCCAACTACGTATAGTTGAACTAGTATTAACAAAGAAAAACAGATTTCATGAACCATTAAATTGCACCAATGCATACATCTTGTTCACATATCCCATTTCCGGTCAAAAACTTCTGAGTTGGCCTAATCTGCGATTCTCTCAATTCAAGAAATCTTTTAATTATAAAAAGCAGTATGCATCATAATTTCAGCACGGAAAAAGCTAGTGGTCTGCCATGCTAATGTCCCATTTTTGGCAAGGGCAAAATACGGCAGTGAACCGAACAGTTGGGGCGGACTCCACTCTTCAAAATACGATAATAATCCGGTGCAGTTACTTCTTCGTTTCTATTTCAACAATCATAATCAACCACCAGAAGCTCATTATATGTAGCATAAAACCATATATATATATATATATATATATATCCAGCGTTTTTATTTGAGCAATTGAGAGACAACTAATCTGGCCCTTCGTTTTACTTCTATTTCTTGTTGACAGTTTAATACAGGCTGATTTTTTAAATACATATACGTGTGTTTGTGTGCGTTTAGGGGTCATTCTCGTTGAACTACAGAGTTCTGCTTGACCAGGATTTCGCTTTGCTGGCTATTACATGTACGCATGTGTTTTCCTTTTGTCCTGCCATTCGTTCGCTTTGTTTTTAAAAATTCCAGTTTGCCCCCTTGATAACAGCGCAGTGTGTGCAGATTACAGTGTTCATCACTCATGTTGTTATACAATGACCATCACTGTTAACGATGGTTTCGATGCCGTTTGCGCAGCTGCCTTTGCTATATTTCGTTTTTAATTCGACCGATTGTTGAAGCTGGTTTAATGTGTGCTTGGCCTTGCCTGGATGATAGAAAAATTTTGTTCAGTTATGTAATTCGTGTAAAATCGAGTAAAATGTAATGTTAATGAAACGTTTCAATGTCTAATCCGGATTCATGTATTTATGCAATAATTTTTCGCACTTTTCGTTGTGTAGAACTGAGAAATTAGTCAAATCAGCTGGGTGCCCTGTGTCAAACATATGCTCGGAGATAACTGAATTTCCTGACGATACCAGATCTTTTTAAATCAGTTCCTGTGGTAAATTTTGCTGGAATCTGTTGATCAATTGCTTTTCAATTCGTCCAATATAGATACTATTGCGCATGTATTAAAAATTTGTTAACTGAAGAATTTGGAGATAAATAGCAATTGATCCTTGACATCAAACCCCATTACTCCGTGTGATGAATGTGTTGTTAAACTTTCCACAATAGAAATTCTCCTTAGTAATTTGATGTAATCGTTGTGCCGGCAGGTCGCTTCTAAACGGTGAGATTAGGAAAACTTTTCTGACGATATCCTCAGGTTTACGAATCAGATGTGATCTAATGTTGACCCCTATGAACCGCTCGGGGTTTTTGTTCACTAGAAATAGTTCTCTCAAGTAGCCTAGCTCTTCCTCGGTCTTGTGTTCATAGCAGATCTTCCTGATTCAGTTCACTAAATGGCTAACTAGGTTTCTTTTGTGATATTTTGACACACTACTGTTATAATGAAGGTATCGCCCAGTAAAAATAGATTTTCTAAGAAATTCAGGTGTCAAACTACCATTTTATTCTCGAGTGAGTAGGATATCCAAGAAGGGAAGAGTTTTTTTCTTTCTCTACCTCGAAAGTGAAGTTAATGCCTGAATCGGCTTAACTGGATGGTTGTATGATTTCTGTTTGATCTACTGCATCCGTGATGAACAACAGTATATCATCTGCATAGCTTTTGTAGAGTGCGCACTGGTGAATTAAAGTATTCAGGTTCGCTTATTCAAGATCGTACATCAACACATTTACCAGGATAGGTTGAAAGCAGATTTCCATATTAAACTGCCGTTAACAATTATCTTCAAATGTAAATGGAACTTTTTTGTACATATTAATATGAGATCTTTGAGATCATTGGTGTCTACAGGAAAATCTTGCAACATTCATAATCAGTTATATCTAGATCATCGTTGTGAAAAAAACATAATTAGCAGGAAATGTCAATCGAGAAGCAAATTTTATCCATATCTCTTGTAAAGTCGTTTATATCCTTGTCATCTGTTATTCACATCAACGGCCCTATTTTTTACCGTAAAAGCGTTGAATTCGCTCTCGCTCAAATTTGCAAGCCGACGACCGTATAACTGAATAATTCAGTCAGGTTTTCCAGGTTTGATTGTTTTTCCTCGATGGGATAAAGCAATAGGTGGCTTATAAGCCAATTGGTCTGTCTCCTTTTATTTATTCTACACTGCTTGAGGAAACTTTTCGGCACCACATCTGATAGTACATACGATTTGAACAATTTAATTCGTTCCAGAAGTTTTTCACTTACATAATGGCTGTTATATAAGTTTTTAGTTCGTTAATGGTAAAAGGATAACCCTGATTTTTTTAAATCTTCACAATGTCCATTA